>WOVY01010158.1:0-215669 GCA_013436015.1 Rhipicephalus annulatus | reverse complement strand
TAGGTTTAAGTCTATACTGGCTGCAACTAGATTGGCCCTTTCTTTGTCCTCGTAACATAGCCCCAGACGGATGGGGAGTGTTGAAATCCCCAGCTACTATAAAAGGGTGCGATCTGGCGGCAGTTGCGACCCTATGAAGGAGTGAGCGGATATTATGTTTATAAGCCGAAGGATGGCTATAGGTTAAAACGAATATGTTGCTTCGGATTTTGCCGTTGGGAATGATTTCAATTAATTGTGCCTCGAGACCGGATCTCTTATCCGAGTCGCAAATTTTGACTTCGTGCTGCTCAAAGAGGTAGGTATCTTTCCTGACCACGTGCGATACCTCTGCCATTTGCGCCTTTTTGGCTAATCGAACGGTAGCCCGAGAGAACTACCTTCTCGCTAAGGGTTTCCTGCAAGAGCAGGACGTGCGGCATTGACGCCTGTGCTTTGATGAGCTGCAGTAGAGCAGCTTTACGCCTTAAGAAACTTGCGCAATTCCACTGCCAGATAATTATGTTTCCGGTTTGGCCCGCCATTTTGAATATTATTGAAGGAACATAGCCTGCGGCGAACTCGTAGCGTCCGAATCCTGCTGCGCTATCTTGGCTTTTGCAATCGTACCAGTGTTGGTCGTCTTGAGTTTGCTAGTGTCAATCATTTTCATTTTAGATTCGAGGATTCCTACTCGACGACGTGTCAGGTGGGAGACGCTCCCGTCCATACGTTCGATTGTGCTAGATTGAATGGCTAAGGCCTCTCTCACCTGCTTGAGCGATTCTCAATCGCCGTTAAAGACGCGAGTACATTTTTCTCAGGGACCTGAGCGGGAGACTCGTCACTTTGCATTGCCTCGCTTTACGCGATCGCGGGGGGCGAAACGGCCTTGCGCTTATTCGACCCTCCTGCTTGAACCGGTATGGGTGTGGCTACTTCACGGGTTCACGTGAGTTGCGGAAGAGCTCGAACTCGGCCCTCAGCGTTCGTAGTGCTTCTTTAAGTTCTGCATTTTCTTTTTTAAGCATTAAAATCTCTGATTGTTTCTCTTTTTTGCTCTGGTAAAATGCCCTGCGTTACCTCTTGGCCGCTTGGGATGTTCATCCTGGCCTGGTCCGCCCAAGACATTTGCTTCTGAACGCGGCCCTTGGAACCCGATCGTCCTCTCGAACGGGAGCGACTGCTGCCCTTGTCACGCCCTCTGGAGCGAGAGCGCGATTTGCTGCCGGAGCGTCCTCTGGAGCGGGAGCGTCCTCTAGATGCCGATCTGCTGCGATGAGCGCTGGAGAATGATTCTTCTTCCGCCAGTCCTTCTTCACCTCTAGCTGTGTCGGAGCCACGCCGCGCGCGCCTACGGCGGCGCCGCCGTCTTTGGCGCACGATGTAGGGCACCTGGAAGCGCTTTTTGCACTTGCGGTCCGCCGTTGGGTGCGCTCCGCCACAGATGGCACACGTGGGATCGCACTGATGATCCGGTGATGGTGACTGCATGCCGCATCCGCGGCATTTTCTTCTGTTCATCGCCCTTGGGGCAAACATCGGACCTGTGGCCCAAATCACCACATGCATAGCACACGTCCACTTGCCTGCGATACAAGGAACAAGGGTATCGAACACCATCACACACGACGTGCTGGGGGGACCTTTTGTCCGTCAAACAACACGATCACTGTTGGTGTCTTCTTGATTCTTCGAACCCCCAGAGCGTCAGGGTTCCTCCGGTTGACGATCATCTCCGTCAGTTCTGCGTCACTGAGATCCACATTGATTCCACGGATCACTCCTTTACATGTTTCGTCAGACGCAGCCACGTAAGCCGCCCGCCTATGACAGTCGAGCCCATACTTATCTCTTGGACCCTGGCGTAGGCGCGCGCGTTCGCCTCGAACGGCGTGGCAACGACGAAAATGTTCTGGAAGGGGTTCGTGCACAGCGAGTCGTCGAACACCTGCTCTGCTGTTAGGGAAGCCGCCTTTGCGAGCGAGCGCTTGAAGATAAGAAGGTCTGTCTTCTTGACATCTATCCCTCCACGTGGCCGTATAATGGTCTAAAGTGATCCCTGGGAAGGTTTGGATCCTGGAAGCTTTCACAACACGCATCAACACGTTCTGTGAGGCGGCAGTGCGGGAGCCCCTTTACCGCTTCCTGTCGCTGACGTGGGCGCATTACCAGCGTTACAATCCGCCCGCTCGGCAAGTTTCTTTCTTCTTGCTGCCTACTTCAATCCATCCCGCGCACTCCGCTTCTTCCGGATTGATGTCCATGCCTTCTACAACGACACATTGGGGTTGGAGGCCATTCTTCAGCTCGACGACGCGTTAGGCGTCGTCGCGACGCTGTTGCAGCGCCCCGAGAACGCGTCGACGCACGAGGCGTCTGCGTGGCGTGGGTAAAAGTCCTGGGGATGTCCAAAAAATTTCACCCACCGGTAAGATGTTGGTATCTGCTGGTTCACTACAACAAAACGGCGTCGAATGATGCACAGTTCTTGCTAGTTGAGGCAAAAAATCCGTGCCAGAACGCTTGAACAAACGGGAGCCGACGTGTTCGCACATGGATGGATGGATGGATGCTATGAGCGTCCCTTTATAACGGGGTGGTGACAAGTATGCCACCAGGCTCGACAAAAAAAAAAACTTTTCCTTTTTTTTATGTTGGCCTAATGCCTCTACTTCGATAAATTCTATCTTAATGGAAAAAAGGTAAATTTTCAGCTTAAGTTCTCTGCCATTTACGGCACACTGTCCATATTTTATTTTTCCAATATTTATTTTTGTCCTTTCTCTCTAATTTTCTGCCACCAATACTCTAACCGTCTCTTACTTATTTCAATCGCGGGTGTGTTCAGCTTTCCATTGTTGTCCCCTAAAACCCAAGGCTTCCTGTAGGCTCGTGCCCAAACGTACACCTGGGTGGATATCTCCACATTCAATCAGAACATGTTCCGCCGTTTCCTTATCTTTCCCGCAGCATGTGCATTGTTCTTCTTCTTTACTGAATCTTGCTTTATAACTACGCGCGTTCTAAGGCAACCCGATCTCGCTTCAAACAGGTAAAGCGCTTTCCCCTTGAATTATCGTAAAATGCCTCCCTCCTTATTTCATTTTTGCCCTTTCGGTAGTTACTCAAAGCCGGTTTTTTTTCTCCATAGCTGCCATCCAGTAAATCCTCTCCGCCTCCCTGACTTTTTCCCTTAACGCTCTTTGTTGACATATGGCTCACAATACCAGCCGTATATTACTAGTGAGTCTTCTAGTTCTTTTTCTCCACTGTGTGTCCACGCTCTTCCTATACAAATAACGGAACACCTTCTCTGCCCATCTACTCTCCTTCATATTTCTTAGCCTTTCTTCGAACCTTATTTTGCTCTGCGGCTTCCCTCGCCTCAAAACCTGCCCACCCCATATCGCCCTTTACAGCCTCGTTTGTCGTCTTCCCGTGAGCACGCAACGCGAGGCGTCCCACAGTCCTTTGATTTACATCCATTCCCGATTGCACCTCTGCCCTCATGCACACCACTGAGTTCCCAAAAGTAAGCCCTGGAACCATTACACCCTTCCACAGACCTCGAAGCACCTCATACCTATTGTATCCCCACAACGCTCTGTGCTTCATTATTGCCGCATTCCTCTTTCCTTTGCTGCCGAGGCTTTTTCCTGTACCTCCATGTATCTATCACTCTCATTTACCCATACTCCAAAGGTACTTGTATTCACTTACCCTCGGTATTTCTTGGCCTTGTATGGACACCGTCTGATCACAGGGATCATTGAAAACCAATCAAACCCACACTTCGTTACACTGAATCCTAGTCCAAGAGCTTCACCTTCCCCTTCCGCATATATTCGCCAGCTGCTGTATATCATCTCGACTGTCCGCAAATACGACGATATCGTCCCGCAATAAATAAACCTGGAAGCTTCTGCTCAATCATCATGGCCGCCCTGTTTGTGTGACAGATTAAAACCAATGTTGCTAGCCTGTCTAGCGCTTTTTCCATACTCACCCATGTACAGCATGAATAACAGTGGGACAAAGGACATCCCTGTCTCAGACCCCTGCTAACCTCCACGTTCTCTTTGCTACGCATTCATTCCCACTCTACGCAAAACTGTATTTTCTCGGTATATCTCCCCTCAAAAGCTGTATACAGTCGTCGCCCATGCCCATTCCTTTCAATATATCCCACAAAATTTCCTGATTAACGTTGTCGTATGCCCCAGTGATGTCTAGAAAAGCTACGTACAAGGGCCTATTCTCTATTTTAGATATTTCTATACACTGAGTGAGAACAAACAGGTTATCGTCTAACCGCCTGTCCGACTTCGAAATCCGTTCTGAAGTTCTCCCAAAATATCGTTATGTTCGGCCCATGTTTCTATTTTCATTTTTTACTGCTTGCATCGCCAACCTGTATAGTACCGATGTAATGGTTAGTGGTCTATACGAGCGAATCTTGTCCTTTTCTCCCTTGCCTTTATAGATTAAGTTCATTCTACTTTGTCGCCAACTGTCCGGTATTTGTCCGTCCTTTAAGCTTTTTTCTACTGCTTTTAACAATGCTTCTTTAGTGTTATGTCCTAGTTCGTTAATGAGGCTAACGGGAATCCCATCTAAACCCGCGGCAGTGCGCTTTGGAATTTTTCCTTCGGCCTTTTTCCAGTTGAAATTATTAAGTACTAGCTCTTCCTCTGTTGCTTCTCCGCCACACTTTTACTCACCGGGGAGATCCCATGGACGCTCTTTTTAAACGAATCGGCTGTGTACCTTTTGGATGTAACCTAGCGCTTCGTTACCCTTCCAATTGATTTTCCTCCTTCATCTAGAATATGTTGTTGCGTTGTGACAGACTTCCTACCTAGCGCCTTTATGTGGCTCCAACAAAATCCTAGGCGCGGCCTCCTTTTTTTCGTGTATCTCTGTCATCCAGGTTCACTTTACCTTAATTTTGCCTCTACCAATTCTGTACAAGGGATTTTTTCTCCAAATATATTTCCCATATTTTTTTGACTTCGTCCTGCGGCCACTTCTCCTTTTTTGCCTTTCTATGCTCCCGTGACTGCTTTCGCGTCGCTTCTCGATCGCCTCCCGGATTTCCTTGTTCCACCACACTTTTTGGCTTCCTTTTTCCTTTCCAGCAAACGGTTTTCTTCTCTTTCCCTATCTCCTTCGTCATTAGATGTAACAGCTCCCTATACTCCCAGTCCTTGCCTGGTATTTCGCCTACTTCTTTCTCGATTCTTGCGGCTATATTTATTATTTGTTTGTCATTTAAATACGAGCTGCCAGACTTTGATTCCATGCTCGTATTTTTAGTTTCGTATCCATTTGTAATGTTATTCGTTTATGATCACTACCCAAGCTGTTAATGCCTTCCTCGTCTATCCTCATTTCTGTCAGTTTGTGGTAAATTCCTTCAGTCATGAGACAATAATCAATGCTTGATTGCTTGTTTCCGACTTCCCATGTGATCTGGCCGTCACATTTAGGCCCTGTGTTAACTATCTCCAGACTATGTTGCTCGCAAAGATCTAGTAATAACTTCCCATTGGTGTCTGAATATCCGTCAAGGTCATGTATGTGGGCATTCATGTCCCCTAGAAGGATGATTTCGGCCCCATTACCAAATTCCTTAATATCCGCACTCATGCAATCCACTATCTCCTGATTCTTTTCTCTGCAGTTATTCCCCGTCCACAAGTAGGCTACCCCTAGCCACGTTCCCTTTCCACCTACTGTGCCCAGAACCCAGAGGTGCTCTGAACACGTCTGTTTCACTCTAACCCATTTGGCTCCGCGGTGAATTAGCATTCCTACACCCCCACCTTTCCTTTCCGATATGGTCCTGTTACACCCTTCCCAAACATAATTTTTAATATGTGGTGGCTCTTCCAAGTCTCTAAGGTGTGTTTCTGTAACCGCATACACGCCTATCTGTTCTTTGTTTAACTGCTCCTCAATCTCTAACCATTTTGCCTTCTTTCTGCCACCCTGCATGTTTATGTAACTAATTGCGACACGCGCCTTTTTCCTTTTACCTTTTTTCTGGTTTTTCGCAATTCTACCTGTCAAAGCGTCCTCCTGTTTGTTTTCCCCGTTACGAGCTACCCCGGACTCCGAAGGGCCCGTGAGCCCCCCAAAAAAGCTACTGCGCGTCCTGCCAGTCGCCAGCCCACCTCGTGTCCAAGCCTCTCATCGAAATGAATCCTGTCTCTTTGGAATCCACCCCACCTGTGCACTTCCCTGTTTAAATCCACTACCTCGAAACCCTTCTCTCGACTAATTCGCCATATCTCTTTGTTTGCGTCGACTACCGCTCTTTGCAGGTTGATGTTGCGTACTGGTACTTCCGGTACTGTGCATACTACAATTTGCACCTGGGGGGACACGGTGCGCATGTCATCCACCCCTTTCGCCAAGGTCGTCCGCACTGGACGAGCGCCCCCTGGCCTGCGGCATAACAAGTGAGTAGAGCTTGGCCGCCATTTTTCAAAAGTCCTTGACTAGTGCTCCTATTGGTCCACGGCGACCGATTCGGCGGCAGACGCCGCAAAAATCGGTCCGAGAGCTATCGGTGCGGAGAGGGCCCTTTCAGCGAATTATGCCGCCACCGAACCGGATTCGGAGCACTTTCGGCGGCCAGAATGCTCAGTGTGAACGCGGCTTTAGTGTCGACGGACGCATCAGAGTGTGGAGTTGGAGTGGTCCTACAGCAGGTGGACGGACATTAACTGCGCACTGTTGCTTTCGCGTCTCGAGTCCTTTCGCCATCTGAGAGGAAATATTCGGTAGGAGAACGGGAAGCGTTGGCCTGTGTTTGTGCGTGCGAGTGGTGGCACGTGTACTTGTGAGGACGCCACTTTACGTTGCTCACTGATCATCAAGCCTTGGTGGCATTGCTTTCAACCGAAGGAACAGGAAGGCGCCCCTTGCGGGTAGCGCGATGGACAGAGCGCCTACTACGGTACAACTATACAGTCGAGTACCGCAAGGGGTTGCAAAACCAAGTGGCAGACGCACTCTTACGCCTGCCCGCGTCCTCTTTCCAGGAAGAAGAAACGCTGTTTGACGAGGTTGTATCAGTTCTCGAAATTCCTTCCTGCATTACGAGTGAACAGTTTGAGCAGCCCCAATTGCAAGATAGCACACTGCAGCAAAATAAAATCTATGTGCAATCGTCGTGGCCTGCACACAAATCGTTATCGGCCGAGCTTCAGCTATTCTTCAAAGTACGTGACGAACTTTCTGTGGTAGACAATTTTATCTTGCGTGGCGAACGGCTTGTGGTTCCCACGTCACTCACGCAGCAGGTAATCGCTGCACCACATGAGTCGCATCCCGGAGTGGTGCGAACAAAAGCGCGGCTGCGAGAAAACTATTGGTGGCCGGGCATGAACCGCCAAGTCGAGCTAGCTATTCAGATGTGTAGCATATGCCAGGAAGCAGACAAGAGCGTCAAGGTGCGAGCTACACCCTTGCAACCGGTCCCCTTTCCAAAGCAGCCGTGGCCTAAACTCGGCATGGATATTGTAGGCCCATTTGAGAGGGCACCACACGATTGCAGATATGCAATCACGCTTGTATATTATTATTCCAATAGCCCGAAGTGCATTTCTATATCGAGACGACAACCAGCACAGTAATACGCTTCTTAGTCGCTGTGTTCGCGCGCGAAGGCTACCCAGAAGAGGTTATTTGCGATAACAGTCCGCAGTTTGCTTCTCGGGGGTTGGAGGTATTTCTTCAAGATCGCGGCATCCAGGTCAAGCATTCGTCCATATACTATCCACAAGCAAACGGCCAAGTGGAGCGCTTTAACAGAGTATTAAAAAGCTTCATTCAAGTGGCGGTTCTTGACCAGCGACCATTGCGCCAGGCGGTAACAGAGTATCTGGGTGTTTACCGATGCACACCGCATGCTACAACGGCAAGGGCTCCAGCTCTCCTGCTACACGGGCGGCTGCCAAGAACTCAGTTAGATGTCGTCGGGCATCCGTCGGTAACCTTCTTTGATGACCCAAAGTCGGAACTCCGGCGCTTACGTGAGCGGATAAAACAAAAGCAACCGAGCAGCAAACGATACACGGACGCTCGGAGGGCTGCAAGAGAAACCAGAGTTAACGTTGGTGACTTCGTCAGAGTGAAGAAACCCACAACTAGATTAAAAGGCGACCTGGAATTCAGCCACCCAAAAGAAGTGATCAGCAGGAAGGGGCCATCTTCTTTTCACCTGGCTGACGGCAAAACGTGGAATGCATCCAAGTTTTCAAAGGTGCCACGAGCCTCTACCGCCCTTTATACGTGGGGCGGAAACGGTACAACTAGGGGGGGGGGGGGGATCTATGCCTACATGCGGGGGCCCTACCCCAGATATAACTACCAGGACTTCAGCTGCTGCTCCTTCGGCTGCGCAGGCACCCACGTCTTCTGCGTACGCTGCGCAGGCGCCTACGTCTCCTGAGTACGCTGCACAGGCACCTACGTCTCCTTCGGCTGTGCAGGCACCCACGTCTCCTGCGCACGCTGCGCAGGCACCTACGTCTCCTTTGGCTGCGCAGGCGCACGGGTCGCCTGCTGGGACGCAGTCAGCCAAGTCTCCAGGAGCAGTCACACAACAACGCAGGGTGCAACCACCAAGAAAAAGACTACCACCAGAGCGTTATGGCTACTAGGTGTAGGAAGATAAGTTGTGCTAAAGTGAATGAAACGGACGTATCCAGCGCGGTGGATTCCTTTTGTAAACTGTGTGATTTCATAGTACTAAATGGTTACGTTCATTGTACAGGTTGTATTTTTGTATAGTGTTTTTTGCATATGTGCTAACACACTAAACTACTAAATCACTAACCCATATAGCTGTTTTTAAGGAAGAGAACGTGTTGTATATTGGTCTGTTTGGTTTCGGTTCCACGATCACTGCCGCTGGTGGCGCCAGTGTTGTTTATGCATATAAGCATGCACAAGTTGGAATAAAGGGGTTTTTCGTTCCTATGGGCACTCAAGTTGTCTAGTCGTTCATTCACCGGTGGCACACGCCACCACTACACTACTGATACAATTTTTTCAGCTTATACATCTTTTCACAGGAAGGAAAAAAACACCGCCATGATGGGCTGTGCGCGGGAGTACAAAGGCTAAGGGCGCAGCGTTGTCAGTGCATTTTCGAGAGGATGCGCCAATTTACACAGCCCAAGGAGGGCTATGGCGGCGCCCAGGGAGGCGTTTATGAAAAGGTGAATAGATGCTGTCTCCCTGAATAAAGTCAGTTTGTGCCATCTGAAGCAAGAATGACAATGAAACAGTTTCACTGCTACTATATGTTGTATAATTTTATTTTCTGTTGTATCGGCGTTTCGATTTGGAGGAGCTGAAAACCAGAGCACATAACCAATTTAATTGTTTAACAGTCAGCTGCAGAGCTAAGAGGCAGGACTGTCATCAGAAGCTGCACGACAAAAATAACTTTTGTAAATAAAAGTTCATGGACTACTTCAGCAATGTGCATAAGTACAAAAGTACGTACATAGAGGGAAAAACACTATATATAGAGTGCTTGTGCACCAATGCTACTTACATAACACTATCAGAGAAAAGTTGCTTGTCTCAATTGACAGAATGAATGTTAGCGAAAAGGTGCAAGAATAGGATTTTTTAAATTCTTTTTCTTCGTCTTTTCATCCGTATTGATGGGGTTCTAGCATGACTATGCATGGCACTCCAGTAATAAACTTGTAGTTGAAAGTAAAAAAAGAAACGCATCACGCTTGCCAACTGCAGGTTTTCCCGCTCAATTTATTCCAAGCGCCAGCCAAATCAATCTAGGCGCCAGTCAATTTAGTCCAGCCGCCACTCAAATTAATCCAAGTACCTTTAATTTTTTTCCAAGTGCCACTGAAATTAATCCTACCGCCAGCCGATTTAATCCAGATGCCAACGAATTTATTCCTGCTGACATTGTGACTTCAAAGCGACCCAGACTTTTCGGGAATGCGTGGAGTGAATAGCTTTGGAGTGAATGTAAAAGGGAAATACCATGAATGAGTCACTAGTGACACAATATGACTCGCGCGACTTCATCACGCCTATCACCCGCGTAAGCACTATTCACACCTTCGACATGCATACCAAAGGAAATGCCATCCACACAGTAATAACTTGATACCTATTAACCAGGCCAATGATCTCATCACGAGTGACTCTGGTGACGTCTTCACGCATACCACCCACGCACGCACTGTCTTAACACTCCGTCATGCATATCAAATGAAAAGTCTTTGAAAGGGCAGGAGCTTGATACCTAAAGCTCGGCCAAGCCACCGGATCACCAGTGACTCGGGGGACGTCATCACCCATATCACCCGCGCACGTAATTTACTAGCCTGCCGACATGCATACCAAACGAAACGTGTTTGAGAGAGCAATAACGTGTTACCTATGACTCGGCCAACTGACTTGATCACTAGTGACTCAGGCGACGTCATCACGCCTATCATCCAGACACGCAATGTCTAACCTGCCATCATGTATACCAAACGAAACGACTTTGAGAGAGTAATAACTTGAACGCTGTCACTAGGCCTAGTAACGTCATCACTAGAGACTCACGTGACGTCATCACGCCTATCACACACGCACGCGGTGTCCTAACCTGTCTTCATGCATACCAAACGAAACGTCTGTGAGAGAGCAATAACTTCATACTTATGATTCCGCCAACCAACTTGATCACTAGTGACTTACGTGACGTCATCACGACTAACACTCACGCAAGCACTCTCTGACGTGCCTTCATGAATATCAAACGGAACTTCATTGAGAGATCATTAACTTGGAGGCCGTTGCAGGCAGCGTCTGCTAGTAAAAAACTGACTTCCCGCACTGCACAGCCGTTCACTGGCTAACTGGTATATCTAGGCACCAGATCGCGCGTTTCAAATTCAGTCAAAAGCGTCTTTACACGGCTCTCGTTTGACTTGACGCTTTTCTTGACTCGAGTAGACGCGACGGAAGCAACAGTACCTTCAAGCAGCAGTGGGGTACAACCAAACATCAGCGTCCCACCACTCGTTGAGGGCAACGCTTCTCCTTCATTCAATAATTAGGAATGATATAGGCGAAAAGACAATTAAGCATTTTCTAAGCCATACTCAGTATGCAAAATTCAACTGATACCATGACCACTCTGCGACGCATTTACTCCAGCTCGTCGTATGGGAAGATGTAGGTGGCTTTTTTGTTGCTACTAGTGTTTGGAAGTATTGAAAATGCGGGCAGCGAGGCCGCACTACTGTGAACGGACAGGCGTTCTACACCAAACTGGCACGCTTATTCCAAGCACACTAACCTGTAAGAAACGGCGTGGCGTAGAATGTAGAAAGAAAGGCACGAGTCAGGCACAACATTCAATGGCGCATCAGCAAATTGTCAGTAGCAAATAGCAATAGTATGTATCTCAAGTATGGGGACTGCCCTCTGTTACAGCGGATTTGTTTCACAGGATAACCAGATGAAATATTAGTTGAGCCGAAGTAGTGGTAGACAAATCTTTTTGTTGCAAGTTTTGGAGCAGGTAGACCGTGCGTGCGTCTTATGCTTGATTACGGATATACAGTGTTATGACTAGAGGCCGGATTATATGCAAATGCCTGTTTCGTTTCTTGCGTTCCTATCGTGTCATTTTGACACATGAGCACAAATTAGAGGGCAAGGAGAGCTTTTATAGTGCCTATATATGCCTATTTCGGACGTTGCTGCCTTAATTCGTATAAATGCCTGTAAATGCCTGTTTTCAAAATTGATGCCCGGATAAACACTATTTAACCTCAAATTTTGCTTTCAAGTACCACTGGAGCCCGGTATTCACGTTACCCGGCAAAATTTTGATTTCGGGACACTGTGGGGTGCAAACTACACTTTATTTCACAAGTTACTTTTAGAACTGTCAAGCCTAGAAGTCATTTTAGCCAAAAGGAGGGTCGATTAGCCTCTACACATGTATACCAACCATCTCGCGTCGTCTGCTCAGCCTCTCTACAGCGTCCGCTCGGATATGTAGCGAGCAGGAGGTGCTTCTGTGCAGCGGCAGGAAGAAGAACAATGAATGCGAAACTGTGGAGAGTCAACAGGGGAAGTAAAGTGCCGATGAAAAAAGCAATATCTATGTAGTTTTTGTTTTATTTGTCATTCACATGTGGTGCTTCAAGAGTCACCTGAGAATTTTCCCTTAGACAGTGAAAAATATTGCGTGCCCACTGAAAAGCTTTGTATCACTAGAATTTTGTAATTTGATCATTAGAAGCTGCTAAAGCATGATCTGAGAAGGTGAGCTTGAAACGTTCGCCACTCCCTCTATGTAGACGTTGCAAGTCTAATTACTTCCCCGCTATTGATATCAGAGTCACTCGGTGCTGGAGCATCACAAGACGTGCGTGAGCACGTCATGCGCGCGTAAACTACTTTCGCATGAGATGCCCATGTCAGCCCGTGCGCGCAAGCGGTGTTCTCCCGTCTCGATGTTTTTTTTTTGTATTGTACTGCGAGTTTTTGTGGGATGAATCCCTATCTGCGCGCATGTTTGGAGAGGCTGGCTTGGATAACGTATCCTTACCCCGATGCACAGCGTCACACCGCTGCAACTTCTGTAAGGGACAATGCACCAAAACCACGCCTAGCGTTGTGAATGCTGGCACCGACACGATGTGAGAACTGCGAGAACACCAACGCAAACAAAATGGAGGCACCTTAGTCTCGCATCTCTCTCGATATTAAATTAAACAAATAAGGTGAATAGATTTCGTTTCTGTGTTCTAACATTTTTGTCAACCTTCATGCTTCTATTTAGGCAACCGTTTACACAAATTACACACGTTGTCTCAAATAGTTCTCGCAGTGTCACGTACTACTTGTACATATGCAGGACCATTCTGTCACCTTCACCATGTTGGGGCACACGCTCATGAGATGAAGGTCAAGCCATGTTCAGTTTGGCATATGACCTCTTCATGACTCGCGTAGTACTGCAAATCTTGGTAAATGAGATCTTGAGCACCCAGTGCATGCATTCCTTTTGGCATCTCAAAACTCTTATCTTTGTGTAACGACCCTTTAAGGTGTTCACAGGCAGAAGAAAAATTGAGCATGTGTGGTTAGACTAAGTTATTACGCCGCGAAAAAAATCCTTCTGGCGCTTTGCACCCTGGCTATTGCGCATGTGTAGTCCTTCTCATACAGAGCGCTCTTCTTGGGATATTTGCGGTATAGCACGCCCGTGCTTTCCAACACCGGAAAAACTAACATCAGGGTCCTGCAAAGCATCCAAAGGCCAAGTCCTCCGCACATGCTTGGGGCTACCTCGGTGCGCTAATATGCTAGCAACAATTGGTATTGCTAAAACCATCCGATCATGACATATATAACTGTCGGCACACTCCGGGCACATATCCGTCACATATCCAGAGTGCTTAACCACCACCTTGCTAGCTTGCCACTAAAAAGACCAAAGGCAGCATTTTCCAAAGTTGTTGCGGCTAACCAGAATTCCGTCTCGTGGAGATTCTCGACTGCAACCATACCACTATCTTGAGAGTGGTGCGTGAAAAAACCGACTGTGCACCTTGCAGTGCCAGGGATATCTAAAAATGCAAGCCTTTCATCTGCAGCCCTCAAGCAGATCTCAATGGAGCTTTTGCATTTGTCGTATGCTAACCGAATTCATGTTTACACGGACGGTTCGGTCTCGGGAAGTTCGATAGGTACCTTTGTCATACCATCTCGATCAATCACCGTCAAATTCAAGACATCACACGTCACGACATCTACGGGATCCGAGCTCGCCGCTCTTCGAGCCGCTGTGGAGTTTGTTACGCAAGAATCCCCTAGTAGATGGGCCATTTTCTGCCTCTCCAAAGCAGCCCTTCAATGCGTGCGAAGTCTACGACGTGGAAGTTACCACCAGATGGTGTATCGTATAATTAAAATTTGTCATCGCACCGCTGATCAAGGACACGATATTTTTTTACAATGGTTGCCGGGCCACTGTGGCATCAATGGTAACCACCTCGCCGACGACGCTACCCGATGTGCCCACGATGGAGCGCCCACACTGTGAATACCCTTGTCAAGAATAGAAGCAGCTAAAGAACTTCGTCACATTGCGCATAATGCCACACTGGCACACTGGAATTCTCCACTTAACTCCAATCATCGGCCTAATAATCTTAAGTCACTACTCCAGAAACAACTGCCATCCAAGATTTCTCGACGTGACGCTACAGTGCTGTGCTGGCTGTGGACTGGGGTAGCGTTTACTAAGTCATTCAGCCATCGGATTGGCATGGCAGATTCATCCATGTGTGAAAGCTGCAACTGTATAGAGGCTATTGAACATCTCTTGTGCCACTGTGCCTGATATGATGAAGAACGCCGGACTCTCCAGTGTGCCTCGAATAGACTCGATGACCGGCCATTTAATGAAGCAAAGATCTTAGGAGCCTGGTCGAGCAGCACATCAGCACAGAAAGCCACACGAGCCCTCCTGATATACTTGACAGCAACTTCATTGAGGCACCACCTGTGAAACTCGGCATTGTGTGTGTGATGTGACATGTGTCTATCCTTCTCTCTCTTTTTTACTCCCCTCTACCCTTCCCCATGTGTAGGGTAGCAAACTGGACGCATAGTCTAGTTAACCTCCCTACCTTTCCTAGATTTCTTCTCTCTCTCTCTCTCTCTCTCTCTCTCTCTCTGTAGCCCTTCTCAGCTATGCCCCACAGAAAGAGACCCAGAAGCATGTTTATTTGACGGTGCACACTTAACTGACCATGCTAAACTAGAAATGGAGAGACCGTATTCTGTGAACCCCGCGGAAAAACGCATGTTCATGCTAAGCCATTACGCGTTTGTACCATTATAAACTAGAGCATTTTTTCTCGCTCTCATGTCGTAGAGACAGATCCCGCACCTGTTTATTGAAAAATTTGAGTTTTGTCAAAGTTTATTGCGCCTATATTCCCAATTTTCGGAGCCTAAAACAGTGCTTTGGGCACCTATTTTTGGCGACTAAATCCCGGTTCTTTAGTGCCTATAGTGCCGGCCTCTATAGTTACGACATACCTGACATGTTTTGGCGATTCCGAAGCAAAGATGATGCCTGGTAAAAACTTCCACTACACCTCAAAAAAAAATCTTGTTCTAATAACGTCGAGCTTGTTAAATCGGTTATGAAAGGGGTGATGAAAGAGAACCGGGGAAAGTCCGGGAAAACAAAACTTATTATAATACAGGCAAAGCAGTTTTCATGAACACGCACCCATAGTTGTGCTGCTGAGCAGTGTTCTACATATCAAGGCAGTCGAGGGCAGCTTGTACAAAAATGTAATTGTGCCTATCATGAGCGGCACAGTCCACACGCTGGATGTGCTGCATAGAGCGCCCCGCGGCGTCAACCAGAAGAGCACGGCGATGTTCTTTCTTGGAGATCCCTCCCGGTGTCGTGAGGAGATCCTCCCTCCGCTCGCTTAGGAATCCCTTTACACCTGCCTTGAACTTTGAGAAGAGCTCCTCATTTGGATTGAAGAAAGGGCTGTATGGCGGTAGCCACTTGACTGTGTGGTCACTTGTCGCGAGGACAGCCTGTTCGGCGTGGCGGTGCGCCGGTGCGTTGTCAAACAGGAACACTGCCTGTATTCCTGGTTCCTGCTGTGAAACTTTACTCGACACTTCTGCGAGAAAGTCGTTGAAGACAGCCCATTGAAACTTGTCCGCAATTGTCCAATGGAGAAGGCCATTCGCTGACATGCAGGCTATAACATTTACATTCGCCCCCTTCGCACTAGTTGACAAACGGCATGCTGGAGCACCTCGTTTCGCCCTACCGAAACTGCGCGGGCACCATACGTTGAAGTTGTTCTCGTCGATGTAGTATCGTGTTAGCGTAGTTCCCCCGCTCTGAAGCCACTGGGCATATCGGCCCCGCAGCTGTTTCACGTCGGCGTGATTACTATCTACTGGGCTCGGTGTCCGCAGCTTCACCGAATAACCATGGCCATCGACAAGCTGATCAATCTTCGACGTCCTCACTTCAACGTTAGGCATCTCATCCTTGAGAGCCCTCTTTATTTGTTCCTGCGTAAAGGATGGATTTTCCTGTACGATTCGTTGCAGGGCGTCCACCACGTCTGGTACAAATTTCGTCGACGAACCACCACGTGTTTTAGCTGTGTCACGGTCACTAGCGGCAATAGAACGCACGGTCTCTATATTGATTTTTAGTGTTTTGGAGAGCACTTTTAAATCACCTCCGCGCCTGTGAACATCCATTATCCGGCAACGATCTACAGGGAAAACACGAGCGTACTTTTTTTTCGGTTCATCAGGTGCCTTCCGTGGCCTTCCGGGACGCCGAGAGTCTTGGTCTTCCATTCCATAGCACCAGTAGTCAAAGCGCAAACTTTCACTTATTCCCAGGCCTGCAAAAGCGCTCACCTAACGATGACACGGGCAGAAACTTGAAACTACGCCGGCTCATCGCTCGCGTCGCACTACGTCGTCCCGTCGTCTGCGTGAAACAGACTCGCCGAAAACAGCTGCGACACACTGTCATCTGCTTCAGTATTACTTCAAGCAATTGCTTCGAATCATAAATAACCAGCATTAGAGTATTCTAGCACGAATTAAAGCGTATCTTCAATTCTTCAATTCATTATTTTGTGGGATTGTCGTCTGCATTGTGGAACGTCTGCCCGTCGTCTGCATGAGAGTGAATCACTGAAAACCAAGGCAAATGTTTAATATATATATGTGTGACGCTATGATGAAATGGGCGACGTGGCCTGGCTCATACCCCTTGTTTATTCTATAAGCACTTCTTCTTCCTCTGCCTCTACCAACCATCACTTCATACGTCACACGATTCCCCCTTCCCCCGAAAGATGGCACCGTTTATAACCTACAAAAAATTGAAGAAGCCAATATACAGACAATGTCCAAATTCGCAGTATCACGTCCCGACGGAGTTCTACGGTGTTTTCAAATCCTCAAGCCCGAGGGAGCAGTCCGGTGAACTCTATGACAACTCTGGTGGGCGAGGCTGACTGTTGCGTTCCGGGCAGAGCGGGATACACGTGGATACTGACAGTACTGCTAGAACTCTTGTTCGGGCTGACCAAGGTTGGAACGCCTTGTTGCATCGGCAGCTTGGATGTCGTCGGGGTTGTATTTTTCGCCGTGAATGGTGCAATCCTGATGCTTCTTGCTTGCGTGCTTCTCGACAGACTGTGATGGAGCGCCTGTGTGCTTGCGGTTTGCAAGCAGTGCTTCCGCGTCTTTCTCGGCGCTTTCTGTGGTGTTGCAGTCGGAGGAATAGCAGGCGCTGGGAGCGTTTCTGGCGACTTTTCTTTGTCCGAAAGTGTCTGACGTCGTGTTGGTTTGGAGATCCTATTTTTCGATGTTTTTCAACTGGTGAACGCGCTTCCATTGAATTTGGCGTTCGCCGATGCCCTCGTTGCAGTCTCTCTCGTTGTTTTCTGAGTTTGTGAACTTCGTTTTGCTTGCTTTGCTGGTGCTGCTCACGAGATGGCTGTAGTGGCACCCCTTCTGGAATCGGGCATTCATTTCCTTCGAGGTTTGACGCGTCCTGTAGACAGCTGATGCATGGTGAGCTCATGTCTTGCTTATCGGGCATAGTTGGTAATCTGCCATCGTTATGCTCTTCAAATACTTCGGTAAGGTGTTCCAGTATAGACGCTTCGGGCAGACAGCTGCGTGCGAGGTTTGGTGTAGGTATTACTTCTGCATTTTTTCGGTTCTTGGAGCTGTAAGCGCTGTATGAGGATACCACAGGTGACGTGGCATTAGTAGGTTTTAACTGCAGATTTCTGCAAGCCTGCGGTGCCGTGGAAATAAACTCTTGCGACAAAAAACATTCAGAGTTGGCAGATAAATCTGCAGGGGCTTCTTCTTCGCGGCTCACTATGAGTGGTTCTTGCGCCTGGTAGCATGCGACGTTCGATGCGTCTGAGCCTTCTGTGTTTGGAGTTTCTAATGGCTGCGCACTGAACGGCAACATTGCAAGAGGGGTCGTTCGGTAAGGTTTGAGTTGTGAATGGCTCTCTTTCTGTGCAACTAACGATGCGAGCTGTTCTGGCGTATGAATCTGGGTGGTAAGTCCAGGGCTTGGCGTAGCATCGTCCGAGCTCCGCAGCTCTATCCCGGCCATTGTGAGCATGCTAGATGTGAGATGGATATTGTGAGTTACGAAAGAGCCAATCGATGGAAAACCAGGAGGCGGGCCAATTCTGCGAGATGGGGAGTAAGCTGCTCCAATGCGTGAAGACAGATTTTCACTCTTTGAGTCATCTTGGCGTTGTTTGGTATTTTCCTTATGTGTCAGCTGGTCTACCATGAACAAGGCGTCCTTATGACACGAATAGTGACGGTTAGGAGCCTTTGAAAAGCTGCGTCGTAGAAAACCAGGTGGTGGACCATGTATGCGAGACGAAGCATGAAAGGCATCAGTAGGGTGAGCGACGTCTTGTGTCGTATGTTGGTGCCACGACTTTGGAAATGCCGACTTTCGTGCACAAGGGAGCTGCGCTTGACGGTTGGGTTTTTCCCAATATACGCATGGCCTTCTGTAAGTAAACGCATGTGCCACTTTGTCTTGAGGCACTTGTCGATTCGCGCTGGACTTTCGAATGCTTGAGGACTGCTTAGGAAATTGATGATAGTGTGCACTTGTCTCTAGATGGTTGGCAATGAGTAAGTCTTGGTCATAGTCATTCAAACGGGTATTCATCTCCTCTTTGATTTTTTGCCATGACTCGTTGTTCTCAAATATGTGAATTAGGTAAAATTTGAATGCCTCACCGGTGACGTAGTCGCTGAAGTTCGTAATCATCTCCCGTACCGACCAAGATGCAGTGGTAGCGTGGAGTTCGAACAGGTTGAACCAGTCCTGTACGGGTCCGTCGTCCGCTGATCCGGTGTACTTGGGGATGTCGAGGTCAGCCGATGGTTCTGTCATGGTGCTGGTCGTTGTCCTCCTAGTCGATGATTCGGTAGTCAATGTACGGTCAGAGCGTCTTCTGGGGAACTGCGTCGATGATCAGTGACTGATGAAGGGGCAGGCAGGTCTCCATCCTGCCGACTCGTGTGACGCTATGATGAATTGGGCGACGTGGCCTGGCTCATACCCCTTGTTTATTTTATAAGCACTTCTTCTTCCTCTGCCTCTACCAACCATCACTTCATACGTCATATATATATATATATATATATATATATATATATATATATATATATATATATATATATATATATATATATATATATATATATATATGAAACATTTGCGTTTATGTATATCTGTATATACATGTATATATGTATATGTGTATGTATATATTGTGCAGACGCGAGATTGACGAGCACACAAAGAGCCTCAAACAAATACGATTTATCGATCGCAGGAAACAGACTGCAACGACTTCTTCGTCTTTTTCCCTTGGCCAAGGACACTCGCGGTGCTTTGTTCTCCTCACCACTGGCACATACGCGCAGCATTATTCCCCCTTTAAAAAAACATCGTCCCGATGTTAAACGTTTGAGAAGCAAGGCGACACCAAAACTGCACAGTTAGTCACTGAAAGTAAGGCTTCATCCGAAGCACGTGTACAATTTCTGGTGAGTGTCTGCGCCGCTTTGAACACTGCACGCCGTCCGTAACAACCTCGTAGTTGACGTCACTAATGCGTCGCAGAACCTTGTAGGGTCCGAAGTATATTCACAACAGCTTTTCGGAGAGCCCACGCTGACGAACAGGTGTCCAGACCCATACTTTGTCGTCCACGTTGTATATGACGGGTCTGTGCCAGAGGTTGTAATACTTGGCATCGTCATCTTGCTGTTTGGTGATTCGCAACCTGGCAAGTTGTCTGGCTTCTTCTTCTAGCTGGGTAAACTCTTCGGCGCCTGTCTCATTGCCATCATTTTTATGAGGGAGCATTGCATCTAACGTTGTTGTAACCTCGCGTCCGTAAAGGAGACTAAAGGGTGTCTTCCGAGTGGTCTCTTGACGAGCCGTGTTGTACGCGAACGTGACGTAGGGCAAAATGATGTCCCAGTTCTTGTGCTCTACATCTACGTACATGCTTATTATGTCAACCAGGGTCTTGTTGGGGCGTTCGGTGAGCCCGTTAATGTGGGGATGATACGCTGTTGTCTTCCTGTGAGCTGTACCACGTAGTCGGAAAATGGTGTCCAAAAGCTCGGCCATGAACGCAGTACCTCTGTCGGTGATGACTATTGCGGGAGCACCGTGCCTTAAGACGATGGCTCCGATGAAAAATTGCGCCGCTTCAGCTGTCGTTGCCCGTGGTAGAGCGCCTGTCTCCGCGTATCGGGTCAGGTAATCCGTGGCGACGATTATCCACCTGTTTCCAGTGGCAGACTTAGGGAAGGGGCCCAGAAAATCTATGCCAATTTGAGCAAACGGTGTCGCCGGCACTCGGACAGGCTGCAGCAGGCCAGCTGGTTTGATGGATGGTGATTTGCGGCGCTGGCAATCTAGACATGCCTGCACGTAAGTTTTGACAACTTCGGCAAGTCTTACCCAGTGATACTTCTGCCTTATCCTCGCCAATGTTCTTGCGTAACTCAAGTGACCAGCGGTAGGTTCGTCGTGACAGGCTTGCAGTACCTCACGGCGAAACGAAGAAGGAACTACGAGCAAGTAGCTGCTGCCGGTGGGTGAAAAGTTCCTCTTATAAAGAACGTGATTTCGCAAGCAGTACGACGGCAGCCCTTTCGCAAATAACTTCGGAACGCTATCCGTTCGCCCTTGTAGGTAATTTATAAGTGGTAGCAGCTCAGCATCACCACGCTGCTGTTGAGAAAAGGCGGCAGTGTCCACAATTCCGAGAAAGGCCGTGTCGCCACCGTTGTTGTCCGGGGATGCCGTCTCAACAGGAGACCGAGAAAGACAGTCGGCATCGCTGTGTCGTTTTCCCGACTTGTAGGCAACAGTGAAGTCAAATTCTTGGAGCCGAAGATTCCATCGTGCAGGGCGGCCAGACGGATCTTTCAAGTTGACTAACCAACAGAGAGAGTGGTGATCGCTGATAACGGTGAATGGGCAGCCGTACAAATAAGGACGAAACTTCAGGACTGCCCATACCATTGCAAGACATTCTTTTTCCGTCGTAGTGTAATTAGCTTCAGCTCGGGACAGCGTCCTGCTGGCGTAGGCGATCACGTTTTCGTTGTTGTCCTTCGACTGTACGAGCACTGCTCCAAGACCCACATTACTAGCGTCTGTATGAAATATTGTTGGCGCGTCTTCATCGAAGCGGGCCAGCACGGGGGTGTTTGCATGCGCTGACGAAGCTCGTGAAACGCCTGCTGTTGGTCTTCGCCCCATCTTAAGGGGGTATCTTCCCGAGTAAGCTGTGTCAATGGCCATGCGATGCGCGAAAAATTAGCAATAAACCGCCGGTAATAGGCACAGAGTCCTAAAAAACATCGCACTGATTTTTTGTCTGATGGCGTCGGGAAGTTTGCCACGGCGGCAATTTTATCCGGGTCGGGTAGGATCCCTTGGCTGCTGACGACGTGACCGAGAAATTGAAGTTCGTGGAAGCCGAAGTGGCACTTTTCTGGTTTTAGAGTAAGACCGGCCCAGCGTATTGCTTCAAAAACTGCTTCGAGCCTTCGTAAGTGTTCCTCGAAAGTCGCCGAAAAGACAATCACGTCGTCGAGGTACACCAAGCAGGTTCGCCACTTAAGTCCCGACAAAACCGTGTCCATGAGACGCTGGAATGTTGCTGGCGCCGAACACAAACCGAAAAGAAGAACCTGAAATTCATAATGTCCATCGGGCGTAACAAAGGCGGTCTTCTCACGATCTCTCTCATCCACTTCAATTTGCCAGTAGCCGCTTTTTAAGTCCATAGACGAAATGCAGCGTGCGTTTCGTAGTCTATCCAATGAATCATCAATACGAGGCAGAGGGTAGACGTCCTTCTTTGTGATCATATTAAGCTTACAGTAGTCGACGCAGAAACGCAAGCTACCATCCTTCTTTTTGACGAGTACTACAGGTGATGCCCAAGGACTGTTAGATGGCCGAATAACACCATCTTCTAGCATCGTTTTCACCTGTTTTTGAATTGCCTCACGCTCCTTTGGGGCGACTCGATAAAAATTTTGCCGGATGGGTCCGTCGGAATCCGTGATGATGCGGTGTTTCGTCAGTGCCGTTTGACCAACTCTTGATGTGGATGAGAAGCAGCCGTGGAACTTGTTGATCAGCGTGAGAAGGCGGTCTCGCTCAATGGGAGATAACATTGGACCAACGTCGACAGGTGTCGGTGTAGTGATAGTAGACGCTGCTGCTTCCTCCAATAAATGACAATCTTCTGTTTGCGAGAGTTCGTCAAAATAGGCAATAGCCGTCCCTTTAACTATGTGTCGGCGTTCTCTGCTGAAATTTGTCAATAGCAGTTCAGCACATCCGTAAATAACAGTGATGACAGCCCTGGCAACAGAAATGCCGCTAGTGAATGCGAGCTCCTTGATGTGTTCAGCGATGCCAGTACCGTTTTGTAATTTGTCACAGTGCACGGATACGAGGGAACAACTTCGTGGCGGCAGTATGACGTCGTCATCGGCAATACGGAAGCGAGGTGGCTGGTGTTCCTCATCTGTAGCAGTCTCCGAGCTTACAGTGAACGTTACGCTTCTGTTACGGATGTCAATCACAGCCCCGTATTCGCGCAAGAAATCCATTCCCAATATGAGCTGTTTACAGCATTCGTGGAGAATGACGAGGGAGGCGACAAAGGTGGAACCAGCGACGAAGAGTCGGGCCGTGCACTTTCCAACCGGTGTCATCAACTGACCTCCTGCAGTTCTTATATTGGGTCCCTGCCATGGCATTTTCACCTTCCTTAGTCTTTCGGCTAGCTATAGGCTAATTATAGAAAAGTGGGAGCCAGTGTCCACAAGAGCCGTCACTTGGTGGCCGTCAATGTGAACGACGAGGTCAACGCTGATAACGTTGGTTACCTCGGCAGTTGTCTCATTCGTCAAATTAGTCGTTGCTGTCGTCTTCTTTGGTATCGGTGGCTTCGAGCTGTCATTTGTCTGCAATGGGGGCTGTTCAGAATTTCGACTATTGGCAACCCCAACCCCCGAGGTCGCTGCGTCTAGTTTCCCCGTCGCGGACTAGGGGACCTGCCCCTGGTGACGTCGGCAAAACTGCGACGATTACGTGAACTGGGCTGCGCAGAAGATGAAGAACGTGATCTGGGCATTACTGGATTCTGCGGCGGTGTGTTCACAGGGGCGTAGTTGTACATGCGTCGATCGTCGTACGAAATGTAATTAGGGTAGCGAGGAAATCTCGAGTACTGAGCGTCGCGATAACGGCAAACTCTGTAGACGTGCCCAGCTTCGCCACAATGAAAGAATACCGGTCGACGGTCAGCGGTACGCCACAAATCGGTTTTCCGACGCTGGTATGTAAGTGGAGACTCACTATTGGGCCACGTTGTGGGGCAACGTTGTGGGGCATGTTGGCTATACGGCACTCGTCTCGTCGGAGGAATCGGTGAGGTTGCGAAAGGGGTCGGTGCTGACAGTGGCTGTGTTTGCAGGGTTGGTGGTGGTCCAGTCATTGGAGTCTGCTGTGCTGAAGGCGCGACGACGGGGCATCGAACTACATCAGCATAAGTAAAATGTCGTCGCACACCATTATAGCCGGATGATGAGAGAGCATGGCGGACCTCATCCCGGACATCAGCGACAAAAGACAATGCTGGCGTCGGTTCAGTTGCTGGAATTAAACCAAGCTGCCGAAGCTCCTCCCTCAAAATCTCCCGGATGACTTCCCGCAGAGGCCTGTCGTTGTCGCAGAGGCTCGCCGCAGTCGTAACAGGGCTACTCACCCGAACGTTGACCGGGTTCTGCTGGCGGTACCGTTGCTGTAGGGCCCGTTCAATAGCTGTGGCTTCTTTCGTAAACTCAGCTACTGTTCTTGGCAGATATCTCACAAGCCCAGCAAACAGTTGCTCCTTCACGCCTCGCATTAGATACCGCAGCTTCCTGTCTTCCGGCATCTCGGAATCCGCCCTGCCGAAAAGATGGGTCATGTGCTCGGCGAACATAGCGACGCTCTCGTTTGTTTTTTTGAATTCGAGCTTCCAAGAGACGTTGCGCATTCTCCTTTCTGTCAAGACTACTAAATGTGTCGATCAGCTGGTTGCGGAAGTCATCCCACGTAGCCATGCTTCTTTCCCTGTTGATGTACCACGTCTGGGTGTTGTCTTCCAGGTAGAAGTACACATTCGCGAGCTTGTCTTCTGGGGTGGCCCACTGGTTGTACTTCGCGCAGCGTTCGAACTGGTCCAGCCAGTCTTGTGCATCTTCATAAGTCTCACCAAGAAAGCAGTCAGGAATCATGGGATTCTGAAGTGTCATGTGCGATGTAGCTACAGTGACCATGGTGGTTGAAGGAGGCAAGCGATTGCTGGCAGTTTCTGGAAAGGAATTGAGCTCGGGAGCTAGGCCTCGCAGACGGCGGCTGGAACGGTGGACTGGTGTGTCGACGGGTGGTAGTGATTCCGGGCTTGAATGTAGGTTAGAAGTGTGGCAGCTTGGGCTAGTTGGTATGGCATGACAATAGTTATAGCGCGAGAACAAAACGACGACACAGAGACAAGAAGGACACGAAAGACACGAGCGCTAACTTCCAACTGAGTTTATTGCGCAGAGCACGAAAATATATAGAGGAGACAGTGACCATAGCACAAGAGCAGAACATGAGTAAGAAAACCAAAAACAAACAACACAAATACAAAGGCACTGAAAAACAGCAAATAAAAACCTAGAAGAAACCGAACCAGAAAGGTAAAGCTACCTGCCCGCACCGAATCCTTCGAGGAACCTGCGTTCCTTCTCGGACTAAGCCACGGAGGGCTTGTTAATACAAGGCACCTGTTCGCGTTACCTGCCCGCACCGAATCCTTCGAGGAACCTGTGCTCCTTCTCGGACAAAGCCACGGAGGGCTTGCTAACACAAGGCACCTGTTCGCGTGCCATCTGCGCAGCCTCGACAATGACCCGGATGCTTACATCTCTGTGTTTGTACAACGTCACTGTTTCCTCGAAGAGGGGAACACACTTGCACTCAGTGCAGTGCTGGGCAAGAAAATCATCTTTCCCGTTTTTAACACTGTTCGCGTGCTCTCTCAGCCGATCGTTCAGACGCCTCCCGGTCGTTCCGACATAACAAGCACCACATGAAAGGGGGGTCCTATAGACGACTTCCCGGGAGCAGGCCGCATACCTGTTTCGATGTTGAACTCTGCAAACTGTTGATGATTTCGTTTTCAGGAGGTTGGTAGATTTGGTGAGGCTGATTAATTTGAACGGTGCTGAGAACAGGACACGAACTCCAACACGTTTTCCGATTTTTTTGAGCCTATGTGATATCTGGTGTATGTATGGAATCACGGCTATCCTTTCACGTTCTGTATCCGTGTTGCTCAGATTCTGTCGCGTCCTCTGCTCCGCCCTATTAGTCCGCAGGATCCTCTCCGCAACAGACGCGATAAACGCCTCGAGGAAACCTGAAGCCTTAAGGCGGGAAACTTAAGCTTTGAAGCTCGCAGAGATATTGTGGGCGCACGACCTATTTAAAGCATTCTCAAGGCAGGTTCGTGCTACGCCTCACTTAACTATCTTACTGTGAGCAGAAGAAAAGGGAAGTAGAGGTATCTGCGCACGTGGTTCATAACACCAACAGATGTGCTGTGAGCTAAAAACCAGATTTAAATCCAAAAAGCGTAATTTGTCATTATCGGGCATTTCATGTGTCACCACAGGAGGCTTCAAACAATTTTCGAACACGCCTATAGTTTGAGTGGCCAACGAGTGCAACATAGAAGACTTACAATTTAGAATAACCAAGAAATCATCCACGTATCTAAATATTTTGACGACATGCGAGCCTTCTAACTTTTCCTGCAGTTTTTTGCCCATTTTTGCCAATAGAAGATCACTGAGTAGAGGTGCTATGCATGAACCAATTGAAACACCCTTTTTCTGCAGATAAATGCAATCATTCCATTGAACGAAAGTAGACGTAAGATACAGCAAAACCAGGTCAAGAAAATCCAGCGAACTAATGCCAGTTTTTAATTGGAAGTTCAATTCCCCGAAAATTTCTATGTTATCCCTTATACATTCTAGTACTTCATCGTGAGGCAGAGAGTAGTATAGGTCCTTTATGTCAATTGAAAAACCGAAAAGATTAGATTGATTTGACTGTTTGAAAAACTCTATCAGAGCCTGCGAGTTTTTGATCACAAATTGGTCGTCAATCTTTAGACACTTTAGATGGGTCTGAATAAACAAGCCGAGTTGCTTTTGCCACGTACCACTTTCTGTCACAATGACACGGAAGGGCATGTCAACCTTATGTGTTTTGGCAGAAAAAAACATGCTGAGCCTATTTTTGTCACTTTTGCTAATGTGCTGTGCTAACTGTTTTAACTCTAGTTTACGACACATTTCCCTGGCCTGCGTTTTTACCCTATCTAGACGAATGTTGGTACAACATTTGAAAACAGATTCGATAGCTGTGACCGCCTTTTCCAGGTACAAGCAATTAGGAAGAACGGCGAAACCACCCTCCTTATCTGACGGCACGACACAAAGTTCATTGTCTCTAAGAAACTTGGTCGTCTTCCGCACAAGAAGGTTGTTGCTGGTAGGCTTACCCCGTAGGAGCACGTCGACGCCTTCTGAGATGCACCTGTCTGAATCCTCAGGTGAAGCATGGCATGGCAGGTCAAGCATGGTCGTCTTCCGGTGCGGAAGACGACCAAGTTTCTTAGAGACAATGCACTTTGTGTCGTGTCGTCAGATAAGGAGGGTGGTTTCGCCGTTCTTCCTAATTGCTTGTACCTGGAAAAGACGGTCACAGCTATCGAATCTGTTTTCAAATGTTGTACCAACATTCGTCTAGATAGGGTAAAAACGCAGGCCAGGGAAATGTGTCGTAAACTAGAGTTAAAACAGTTAGCACAGCACATTAGCAAAAGTGACAAAAATGGGCTCAGCATGTTTTTTTTTTCTGCCAAAACACGTAAGGTTGATATGCCCTTCCGTGTCATTGTGACAGAAAGTGGTACGTGGCAAAAGCAACTCGGCTTGTTTATTCAGACCCATCTAAAGTGTCTAAAGATTGACGACCCATTTGTGATCAAAAACTCGCAGGCTCTGATAGAATTTTTCAAACAGTCAAATCAATCTATTCTTTTCGATTTTTCAATTGACATAAAGGACCTATACTACTCTCTGCCTCACGAGGAGGTACTAGAATGTATAAGGGATAACATAGAAATTTTCGGGGAATTGAACTTCCAATTAAAAACTGGCATTAGTTCGCGAGATTTTCTTGACCTAGTTTTGCTGTATCTTACGTGTACTTTCGTTCAATGGAATGATTGCATTTATCTGCAGAAAAAGGGTGTTCCAATTGGTTCATGCATAGCACCTCTACTCAGTGATCTTCTATTTGCAAAAATGGG
The DNA here is from genome assembly GCA_013436015.1 of Rhipicephalus annulatus. NCBI lineage: Eukaryota > Metazoa > Arthropoda > Arachnida > Ixodida > Ixodidae > Rhipicephalus > Rhipicephalus annulatus. Next base: position 188,097 of record WOVY01010158.1, on the reverse strand, counting down.
CAAAAAACTGCAGGAAAAGTTAGAAAGCTCGCATGTCGTCAAAATATTTAGATACGTGGATGATTTCTTGGTTATTTTAAATTGTAAGTCTTCTATGTTTCACTTGTTGGCCACTCAAACTATAGGCGTGTTCGAAAATTGTTTGAAGCCTCTTGTGGTGACACATGAAATGCCCGATAATGACAAATTACGCTTTTTGGATTTAAATCTGGTTTTTAGCTCACAGCACATCTGTTGGTGTTATGAACCACGTGCGCAGAAACCTCTACTTCCCTTTTCTTCTGCTCACAGTAAATTAGTTAAGCGAGGCATAGCACGAACCTGCCTTGAGAATGCTTTAAATAGGTTGTGCGCCCACAATATCTCTGCGAGCTTCAAAGCTTAAGTTTCCCGCCTTAAGGCTTCAGGTTTCCCCGAGGCGTTTATCGCGTCTGTTGCGGAGACCATCCTGCGGACTAATAGGGCGGAGCAGAGGACGCGACAGAATCTGAGCAACACGGATACAGAACGTGAAAGGAAAGCCGTGATTTCATACATACACCAGATATCACATAGGCTCAAAAAAATCAGAAAACGTGTTGGAGTTCGTGTCCTGTTCTCAGCACCGTTCAAATTAATCAGCCTCACCAAATCTGCCAACCCCCTGAAAACGAAATCATCAACAGATCGCAGAGTTCAACATCGAAACAGGTATGCGGCCTGCTCCCGGGAAGTCGTCTATAGGACCCCCCTTTCATGTTGTGCTTGTTATGTCGGAACGACCGGGAGGCGTCTGAACGATCGGCTGAGAGAGCACACGAACAATGTTAAAAACGGGAAAGATGGTTTTCTTGCCCAGCACTGCACTGAGTGCAAGTGTGTTTCCCTCTTCGAGGAAACAGCGACGTTGTACAAACACAGAGATGTAAGCACCCGGGTCATTGTCGAGGCTGCGCAAATGGCACGTGAACAGGTGCCTTGTGTTAGCAAGCCCTCCGTGGCTTTGTCCGAGAAGGAGCGCAGGTTCCTCGAAGGATTCGGTGCGGGCAGGTAACGCGAACAGGTGCCTTGTACCAACAAGCCCTCCGTGGCTTAGTCCGAGAAGGAACGCAGATTCCTCGAAGGATTCGGTGCGGGCAGGTAGCTTTACCTTTCTGGTTCAGTTTCTTCTAGGTTTTTCTTTGCTGTTTTTCAGTGCGTTTGTATTTGTGTTGTTTGTTTTTGGTTTTTTTACTCATGTTCTGCTCTTGAGCCATGGTCACTGTCTCCTCTATATAATTTCGTGCTCTGCGCAATACACCCAGTTGGAAGTTAGCGTTCGTGTCTTTCGTGTCCTTCTTGTCTCTGTGTCGCCGTTTTGTTCTCGCGCTATAACTATCGTCTTGAATGTAGGGTCCGCGAAAGGGTGCCAAGCATGAAGACGTAACCAGCACCTCCACCAGTGTGACGACGCGAGATTGACGAGCACACAAAGCGCCTCAAACGAATACGATTTATCGATCGCAGGAAACAGACTGCAACGACTTCTTCGACTTTTTCCCTTGGCCAAGGACACTCGCGCTGCTTCGTTGTCCTCACCACTGGCACATACGCGCGGCCATATATATATATATATATATATATATATAGATATATATATATATATATATATATATATATATATATATATATATATATATATATATATATATATATATATATATATATAGTGAATGCTGTGCCTGACTCGTGTCTTTCTTTTTACATTCTCCGCCACGCCGTTTCTTACAGGTTTGTGTGCTTGGAATAAGCGTGCCTGTTTGGTGTAGAACGCCTGTCCGTTTACAGTAGTGCGGCCTGGCTGCCCGCATTTTCAATACTTCGAAACACGAGTAGCAACAAAAAAGCCACCTACATCTTCCCATACGACGAGCTGGAGTAAATGCGTCGCAGAGCCGACATGGTATCGGTTTAATTTCACGTATTGAGAATGGCTTAGAAAATGCTCAATTGTCATTTCGCCTTTATCATTCCTATTTATTGAATGAAGGAGAAGCGTTGCCCTCAACGAGTGGTGGGACGCTGATGTTTGGTTGTACCCCACTGCTGCTTGAAGGTACTGTTGCTTCCGTCGCGTCTACTCGAGTCAAGAAAAGCGTCAAGTCAAACGAGAGCCGTGTAAAGACGCTTTTGACTGAATTTGAAACGCGCGATCTGGTGCCTAGATATACCAGTTAGCCAGTGAACGGCTGTGCAGTGCGGGAAGTCAGTTTTTTACTAGCAGACGCTGCCTGCAACGGCCTCCAAGTTAATGATCTCTCAATGAAGTTCCGTTTGATATTCATGAAGGCACGTCAGAGAGTGCTTGCGTGAGTGTTAGTCGTGATGACGTCACGTAAGTCACTAGTGATCAAGTTGGTTGGCGGAATCATAAGTATGAAGTTATTGCTCTCTCACACACGTTTCGTTTGGTATGCATGAAGACAGGTTAGGACACCGCGTGCGTGTGTGATAGGCGTGATGACGTCACGTGAGTCTCTAGTGATGACGTTACTAGGCCTAGTGACAGCGTTCAAGTTATTACTGTCTCAAAGTCGTTTCGTTTGGTATACATGATGGCAGGTTAGACATTGTGTGTCTGGGTGATAGGCGTGATGACGTCGCCTGAGTCACTAGTGATCAAGTCAGTTGGCCGAGTCATAGGTAACACGTTATTGCTCTCTCAAACACGTTTCGTTTGGTATGCATGTCGGCAGGCTAGTAAATTACGTGCGCGGGTAATATGGGTGATGACGTCCCCCGAGTCACTGGTGATCCGGTGGCTTGGCCGAGCTTTAGGTATCAAGCTCCTGCCCTTTCAAAGACTTTTCATTTGATATGCATGACGGAGTGTTAAGACAGTGCGTGCGTGGGTGGTATGCGTGAAGACGTCACCAGAGTCACTCGTGATGAGATCATTGGCCTGGTTAATAGATATCAAGTTATTACTGTGTGGATGGCATTTCCTTTGGTATGCATGTCGAAGGTGTGAATAGTGCTTACGCGGGTGATAGGCGTGATGAAGTCGCGCGAGTCATATTGTGTCACTAGTGACTCATTCATGGTATTTCCCTCTTACATTCACTCCAAAGCTATTCATTCAATCCATGCATTCCCGAAAATTCTGAGTCGTTTTGAAGTCACAAAGTTATCAGGATTAGCTTTGCTGGCGTCTGGATTAAATCGGCTGGCGGTAGGATTATCAGTGGCACTTTAATAAAATGAATGGCACCTGGATTAATTTGATAGGTGGCTGGATTAAATTGACTGGCGCCTATATTAATTTGGCTGGCGCTTGGATTAAATTGAGCGGGAAAACCTGTAGTCTTTTCTTTGCCTTTGTAGGTGTTCTCATCCTCATAATCATGCATAAACAATTAGCCTCAATACAAAAAATCCTGCTGTGTGTTTAGTTGAAACTTTCTGAAGGCAATTGACCTAAGTGACTGCTTTTTGAAGAAGGGAAGCTGATGTTTTTTTTTTATTTTACAGGTAAAAGACTCCCCCTTTCCAACAAAGCTTATGCAGCTGTTTCGCACGCTTCATATCAAGAATGTGCACCTATGAAAAGAAAGCATGTCAATATGATAGACTACACCACAAGCCCAAGCGACACTTCAGAATCGAAGGAATTCATGAAAGAATGAAAAAAACGGCATATTGTCTTCCATATATTCTGTGTTAAATAAACCTGAAACATCAGAAAGATTTGCTTTGTGACTAATCTGCGTGTGCGAGGAGGGGCATGCAAAACATGTCGAAAAAAGTAGCCGGGCATCAAAGTGTAGTCAATAAAAAAACTGAAATACATGGGCCGGAAATTGCATTGGCAAAAATACTCGGCCCCCATGCCAATAACATGCTTGGCTATTGCATGGTATTCCAATACAGCGGCAACCATGGAAATGGGGTTTCCAGTGATTTTTCAATCACTGCCTTCCTTTGCTTGGCCTATGGTAGGCTTGTCACACTTCCCAAGCACATATTCCCCTTGGCCTTCAATAACTTTCCAAGCATGGAAAGCTTGGCCACTGATGATTTACCATGCTTGGTCCAGGCAAATTTTGCTGGTAGGGACTGATCGAGACACGATCTCTTAATTGCACAGCTGCGCACACAGCAAGAGAATGGGCTCCGACTTCTGCAACACGCGGTTCATTCCGCTAATTAGAACGGCCAACGTCGCACACACACTCGCGAACAAGTTCATCGCACTCGCGAAGTGCATGGTGGACGATGCGTCGTTTCCCTAACTCTGAAACATGATCTCTTATTTGCACAGCTGCGCACACTGCAAAGGAAAGCATCCTGACTTCTGCAACACGTTTAGTTAATTAAAACGGCCAACGTCACTCAGGCACTCACGAAATGCATCGTGGATGACGCAAAACCTTCACAAAAAAGTCACAACCACAGGGGCAAATTTTTCTGCCAAATCTGGCGGCAGTCTGACAACACTGAATGCAATGTTTGGCAACAATTGCAACACTATAGAGTTTCCCCAACGCCTCCTCTAGAAATATGCCTGCCGCATGAGAAGAAAAACAGCTGCCACACCCTTTCCTTCCTTCATTTTAACATGTTCTCGGTCACTAGCGTCACTTGTGGTGGATGGTGCAACAACGCAACACTTTGCATAGCCTTCGAAACAGTGGTGCACAGTTGAAGGTCTCGAACAATTCTCGAATGACGCGCCCCTATGGGCTGCAGATGAAAAACGCTTAGCTGGTACCGCCTGCCGCCGTGATGATGGATGGATGGATGAATGGATATGGCTGTATCCTTTAGATCGGGCGGTGGCTAGCGCCACCAAGACGTAATAATTATTGAACCAAAAACTATATTTTTTCCTTTAAGTAGTGAGGTTGATGATTCATACTTTGCAGTGAAGGGTTTAATTTTCACTCGTGCCTGGACTTTAGCCACCAATCAGATAACCTCCTTCTAGTTAAGTCTACCCGCTTAAAGTCTATTTTGCCCTCCGTATCCCTAAACCCCAGTGCTTTAAAGAACTCTGCGCCATCATCATGAATTATAGGGTGAATCCCTTTACAGAACATTATCGACTGTTCGGCAGTTTCTTCTTCCTCTCCACACACACTGCATACCGTGTCTACCCGTTCGTATACCCCGCAAGGGCGCCAGTGAAAGCAGGCGTTTGGTGTGTAGCGACACCACGGACCCGAGCTAACGGGGGAGTTACGACTCCCTCCCACGCCTAGCCGTGCGTGGCTCTACCGTGCCCGGGGAAAAGGGGATCCTGGGGGTTGAGCCAACGCCGGGTGATTGGACCTTTAAGGCCCCCTGGCAGAGGCAACACACCCCTTTGGCCCCGGCTTCACGTAGACGGCACCCCTGGGCTGACCCACCCAGGGTAAATCGGCAGTCGCCTTTTCTTATCTCTCTCTCCCCCACACCTTCGCCTTTTCTCCTCTTTAAATCTATCCTGTCTTCTAATTTCTTCTGTTACTTCCCCAATTTCACGGCGGCTTGGGTTAACCTTGTGCAACTAGCCAACCTTGGCCTACGCGCATTAGGTTATCGTAGCGGTGTACGGCTGGCGTCTGCATGTTTCGCGTTTCATGAATGTTGTAGCGTCCCCTCGTTGGGCTCCGTGGTGGGTGGCCGCCATCGTTACTGAATTACATTCCTCTATCATGCATAAAAGCTTTCCACTCCTCAATGATCGTGCCGCTTCAAAGCGCGTACGCACCGAAGAACTTTCCTTTTTCAGCCGATCCAAAGAAGTATTCCCTCGTTATCATGTTGTACACAGTGAGAAGCCCAACAAAACAGCCAGAACAGTGTTCCCGTTCATAGTATCGCGGTACCTGACAGCCACATTAGGTGATGGCTACAAAGTTACAAAAATGGCTAGTGGCGACCTTCTTTTATAACTCCGTGACAAAACTCAATTTGACAAACTAAAGAACCTTGCAACATTCGGTGACATTCCCATCAGCGTAACACCTCATCGATCCATGAACTCTGCACGTGGAGCTGTTTCTGACACAGACCTCCATGACCTGAGGGAGGCTGAACTCCTCGAGCGCTGGAAAAAGCAGAATGTGACCAATGTGAAGCGAATCGTCATCCGAAGGAACAATCAGAAAACCCCCACGAAACACTTGGTACTGACCTTTGCCATCAGTGAACTACCACAAACAATAGAAATTGGCTATACAAAGACACCAATCAGACCCTACATACCAAACCCCCGTCGATGTTACCAGTGTCAAAGGTTCGGCCATGGCTCTCAGAGCTGTCGTGGTCGACCTGCTTGTGCCAAATGCGGTGCCCAAGGCCACATCTCTGACAAATGTAATGAAACCCTACATTGTGTAAACTGTGATGGAGACCACGCGTCATATTCACGTTCTTGTCCACAGTGGAAAAAAGAAAAAGGCATTATTACACTGAAGATTCGCGAAAATATCTCCTTCAAGGAAGCACGCCGAAGCTGTTCGGCTTTTCACGGCACAACTTACGCTGATGCGGTGCGTCAAGGGGCAGCGTCGCATCACCCTCCGCCTCTACCTAGGCCCGTGCAAAGTGAGCCATCGGGTGTGGTGGCCGCCCCCATGGTGAAAGCAGCCAAGCCTGCTCCACCTACCAAGCCAGAGACTCAGCTGACTCCAGGGTCGTCGGGTCGACCGACCACGTCTCACCAGGCGAGGTCGCAAATACGCAACAGCAGCTCGCGTCCGCAGGCATACAGTGCTTCACATGAGGCAATGGACACAAACACGGTACCTCAGTTGCCGGAAATGCGGCGTGGCTCCTTAGAGCACGCTAAAAGAACCAAAAAACCAATAACAGGGCCTGACGACGGCCCTGCTACTTAAGTTACAACTTTCCACTTGAACAGCCGCTTCCTTTCCGTACACACAGCACCACTTTCCATCAAATATGGAAACACTGATTGTACAATGAAATGTCAGAGGCCTTCTCATAAACCTCGACGATGTCCAAGAACTTCTACACATTCACTCACCAAAAGTGCTGTGTGTACAGGAAACACACTTAAAATCTAACTAAACACACCAACTTTCTACGCAGTTACATTATTTTCCGTAAGGACCGTGATGATGCCGTGGCATCATCTGGAGGTGTAGCTGTTATAGTTAAGCAAGGTTTAGCATGTAAACACTTGAAACTCGAAACGTCCCTTGAGGCAGTGGCTGTTCGAGTGGTGCTTCTAAGCAAACTCGTCACCATTTGCTCTATATACATACCTCCACACTTTCAACTAAACAAACATGAATTCCAGTCCTTGATAGATGAACTTCCCGAACGCTATCTTGTTCTAGGGGACTTTATTGCACATAACATGCTATGGGGCGACTCTCGTTGTGACGCCCGAGGTCGACTTATTGAACAGTTTCTTCTCTCTTCAAGCCCGTGTCTCCTGAATGGAAAAATTCAACCTATTATAACCTCGCTAACAATACCTATTCCTCAATAGACCTAAGCATAGTATCTCCATCGCTTCTGCCTCTACTTCATTGGAAAGTCATCACTAATCCCTACGGAAGTGACCATTTTCCCGTAGTTTTGAGCATACCTACATCAAGTGAATGCCCGCCTCAGGTTCCGAAATGATTAATAAGCAAAGCCAACTAGAAACAGTTCTATACCATCTCTCATTTAAACTGGCGCGACATATGCACTTTAAGCATTGATGCGGCTGTCGACTACTTTACAGCGTCTCTGATTGATGCAGCAACAAAAAGCATACCACAGACGAATGGACACCCTGGAAAACGACGTGTGCCATGGTGGAACTCAGAGTGCCGAAATGCACGCAGGCAGCAAAACAAAGCATGGAGGTTGCTTTGGAACTCACCGACAGCCGAAAATCTTGCCACTTTTAAGAAAATGAAGTCTCAGGCCCGGAGAACGCGTCGGCAGGCTAGACGAGAAAGCTGGCCCAAGTTTGTATCGGAGATTAATTCATATACCCAAGAGGCTAAATTCTCGAACATGGTTGGTAGAGTAGCAGAAAGAAGAGTGCATTCACTCCCACTCGTAAACACACATGTGACAGCCTGTAAGATCAGGCGAACTTCCTCGGTGCACACTTCGAGCAGGTCTCAAGCTCGTCACACTATACTGAAGCTTTTCAAAGAGATAAAGCAAAATTAGAAAAGCAGAAACTGAAATACAAGTGCACAAAATGTGAGGCATACAACCAACCTTTCAACTTAGCTGAGCTACAAACATCACTAAACTCCTGCAGTAATTCTGCCCCAGGCCACGACCATGTCATATATGAAATGTTGAAAAACCTGCCGCTTGAAACGTGAAAAACTTTACTCTCCCTATACAATGCTATCTGGCTTTCTGGCTCCATACCTACTTCCTTTTAAAGAGGCTATTGTCATCCCTATTTTGAAACAGGGCAAGGACCCTTCCTAAGTTTCAAGTTATAGGCCAATTGCACTAACCAGCTGCCTTTGTAAACTTCTTGAAAATGTTATAAGCCGCCGACTTTTATATTTTTTTGAAACACACAATCTGCTTGACCAATACCAATGTGGGTTTCGAGAGGGTAGATCCACCATCGACCATATGGTGCGTATCGAGGCACAGATCCGAGACGCTTTCGTCCATAAACAATACTTTCTGTGTTTCTCGATATCGAGAAGGCTTACGACACAACATGGCGTTTTGGCATATTAAGAGACTTTCTCGCCTGGGTGTGCGTGGTAGAATGCTTTCCATAATCGAGAGTTACTTGTCCAATCAGCATTCCGTGTGTGTGTGGGAAGTTTTCTCTCCCAAACATTTGTTCAAGAAACGGGAGTACCGCAAGGCGGTGTACTTAGTTGTACACTTTTTATTATCAAAATGAATTCCTTGCACCTGTCGAACCCCCGCAATATGTTCTATTGTACATATGTCGATGACGTCCAGCTTGGCTTTAAGTCATGCAACCTGGCAATGTGTGAACGGCAGGTTCAGCTAGCTTTGAACAAGGTCTCTAAATGGGCAGAAGAAAATGTATTCCGACTGAACCCACAAAAAAGCACATGTGTCTTGTTCTCCCGAAAGAGAGGTATGCACTCAGAACCTGACATTCAATTGAATGGTCAACGTCTCTCTGTTAAAGCCAAGCATAAATTCTTAGGCCTAAGTTTGGACCACAAGCTGACCTTCATAGCGCAAATTAGGTATCTAAAAACAAAATGTATAAAAGCATGAGTGTTCTGAAAGTGTTGTCACGTACTACGTGGGGTAGGGACGGGCAATGTCTCATGAATATGTATAGGAGCCTCATTCGCACACGCTTAGATTATGGGGCCGTTGTTTATCAGTCTGCGACTCAAAGTGCTTTGAAGATGCTAGATCCCGTGCACCACTTGAGCATCCGCCTTTCTACGGGTGCTTTTCGCACCAGCCCTGCAGAAAGCCTTTACGTTGATTCAAATGAATGGTCGCTTCATCTACAAAGAACTTACATTTCCTTTGTATATTTTCTTAAGGTGAAAGCAGACAAAAAGCACCCCTCATACTCCACTATTAATGATTTGTCGAGCTCTATTCTGTTTCAAAACAGGCCTTCGATGAGGCAGCCCTTCTCAGTAAGCCTGAAGAGCCTAGCTGAGGAAATTGGAGTGTCACTTGAATACAGTTTAATGGCTCCTGCAGTATACCCGCCACCATGACAGTGGCAGATTATAGACTGCGATGTGTCTTTCCTAGAAGTTACAAAACATGCACCTATTGCCCATATCCGAAACTGCTTCCTGGAACTTCAACACAAATACACACGTCCTGAGTTCTTTACAGATGCCTCCAAGTCTAACTCCTCTGTGTCCTACGCTGCTGTCGGCCCATTCTTTTCGGATGCTGGCACTCTGCATCCAGCCACAAGTATCTTTACAGCGGAAGCTTACGCGATACATGTGGCAGCTAAACACATCAAGCAATCACAAATACAAAAAGCAGTAATTTATACGGACTCCCTCAGTGTGGTTACGGCTCTGCACAATCTTAAAAAACAAAAACCCTGTCGTCATCTCACTCTATTTTATGCACACTATACACACTCAAACAACATGTTGTAGTGTGCTGGGTGCCAGGGCACCGTGAGATCCAAGGCAACGTGATGGCGGATCAGCTTGCTGCATCTGTCCACGAAATCAGCTCCACTACACCCATATCGATCCCGCCCCTTGATCTTAAGCCGCCTCTCAAACGAAAGCTCAGGGACTACTGGCAGAGCAAGTGGGATAGACACACACAAAACAAGCTACACGTTATCAAGCCACACCTTGGCCATTGGCCACCAGTATCAAAATCACGCCTAACAGAGGTAACACTAACAAGGCTTAGGATAGGACACACATACACGACACACACATATCTTTTGTCCGGTGGTGATTCACCATTGTGTGACAGATGTGGTGAAGCATTAATGGTTCTACACATGTTAATGCAGCGCAAAGAGTTAGAAACTCTAAGAAAACAACATTTTCCATTACCCTACCGACAATATATACCTTTACACCCTGCAATGTTCGTCGGTAGGGAACCGCTTTTTAGTCATAAATCATTGTTAGCGTTTTTAAAAGAAATTCCTAGTTTTCATATTATATACCCGAGCATTCCTTAGCACGACCACTGCAGAGAGGTTTTTGCTGCGGTGGCTACACAAGAAAGCACTTGCCTCGCAGCCCTTGGACACAAGGGCGCTGATGAGGCACTTGTGCTAGTGCCAAATATTTTACACGTTTCTATTATCAAAACCTTTGTCACCATTTTACTAAGCATATCACGTCACTGTCATGCTTTTAATACTTATGTTTTTACCCGCTTTATCGAGAGCAATTTTAAGGCCCCTATACAGCCACGCATCATATCATTGTCCACATCTCTATACTCATTGAAATGGCGCTCTTTGGCCATCAATTGGCCCTTGCGCCATAAAGCGCCACACATCATCATCATACCCGTTCGTATTCGGCCCAATATGTCTTGGTTCGCAATACTTCCATCCTGGCCTCAAATAGTAGAGAACTACGCCGAGTATTATCATAGATCTTTTCCTTGGCAATTTCCTGCTTAAAAGTTCTATAGATCTCTAGTGCGGACTTCTTAATCATGCCAATTCTCTACATGTCGGGCACACGGACGGGACAACACATCATCATGGCCAGCAAAGCCGTTCCCACAAGAAAGCACAAACGGTAAGCTGAGCAGGGCAGTTCCCTCCTCTCCCTCCCGCTCCACACCAGTCCCACTCCTTCACACAAACATAAACGCAGCAAAGAACACCACAACCAACGCCACCAAGACTACCACAACCCATGTCAGTAGACACTCAGCTTCACCCTGACATGCCGTCAACTACGGCACGATCTGACTATTGCACACTAGAGGCGTTGAACGAAATTGCTACTTCTTTAAGGATTGAATTCGCAGCTATGATGCAGGTAGAAATGGAGAAAATGAAGGATAGCATTATGGCTGAACTAACAGCTCCACTCCAACAATTGATCCAGCAGGCCCTGCAACCTGCTATCCAGCAGATTGTAACAAATTTTAAACAGCAGATATCAGCTGCACTTAGCCAACTTAATATTGTGCCATCTGCACCAAAACGCACCACGTCTCCGACACGTGAAACACAGCGACCGCATCCTTACATACGCCCCTCTCGTTTTCTATCACCGTCCCGAAAAACCATCCCAACAGCCGCAGCTGCTGCAGTCCCACTTCCCACCACCCTCCACTAAGATTTAGCACAGTCTGAAATGCCTCCGTGTACCACCGAGGCCCCGCTATAGCATGATCATGGCGAGAAACCGTAGGTCAACGCGTGACACCCCTCAACTCCTACGTGTGTGGCAGTGGAATTGCAGGGGGTATCGTAGGAAACGCGGAGCTCCAATGCAATTCATTGCGACACAGCGGATTACTCCCGATGTCATAGCGTTACAAGAAGTACAATGTACCCCTACGCTTCCGGGTTACACCACATACACGGACGTAACGAACAATACACCACATCGCACAGCTACATTAGTTTCTAAGCATGTCACTGTCATAGAACACACCCTTCAAAGCACCTCCATCTCACACGTACTTCTCGAATTAGTCCCATGCTCTTGTTACAGTAGCAGCCTGTACGTGCTTAACGTTTACAGTGCACCTAACGCCAGGAACGATGACTTCGGTCATCTATTTGCACAACTATGCAAGTTGGGTAAACACATATCTATTGTAGGAGATTTCAATGCCCCCCATCCGGCTTGGGGCTACACAACAGAAACGCCTAAAGGCCAACGACTCGCACAGGTTCTCGCGATTCATCGCATGACCCTGCTGACAGAACCTGATCAACCCACTCGCCTAGGTAATAGTGTAAGCAGGGACACATGCCCCGACCTCACGATACTCAAGGGGGTCAGTCACCATTCCTGGTGCAACCTCATGGTGAATCTAGGCAGTGATCACCATATACTAACTACTGAGCTCCAAGTAGCAGCCACGCATGCCCCAGAGCGCATCATAAAACTAACAAATTGGGATGCATTTGGGCGTAATCGTACAACTACCCATCAGGACTCTCCTTCCCTAGAGGCTTGGATATTACAACTTCAGTCCGATTTTCAAAGAGCTACCAGACTCATCGCTGCGACGACAGAAACGCCGGATGTGTACCGGCATCTGCTGCATCTCTGGGATGCCCACAGAGGCTTGACACGGCGGTGGCGGCGACAGAAACATAACCGAAAACTTCGCCTCCGAATCGCCCAACTAGCTACTGAGGCACATGACTATGCGAACATCCTCACTAGCAACGATTGCCATAACTTCTGTGATCGACTCAACGGCTCACTAAGTACACCTCGAACGTGGCGTATACTCCGTGCTCTTTTAAATCCCACGCACACAAAATCACACACTGCTAACGCAATCTGCACCATTCTCCACAAATCAGGGCTCGACGATACGACTCTGCCGCACAACTTAAAGCAACACTATGTATCCACGGGCCCCCGTCCCGTTTACCGTGATTATCCACACGTACACGATACGTCTCTAGATGAGGACATTACAGAAGCAGAGGTTAGGGCAGCTTTGCAAAGCATTAAGCGTAACACCGCACCCGGTACAGACGGGATTACATACACACTTCTGCGTAATGTAGATGACCAGTCCATCGAATATTTAACCGCTTTTTACAACGAACATTGGAACAACGGCACGCTACCACAGGAGTGGCGACACGCAGAAATCATATTTATTCCAAAGCCTGGCAAGCCGCTATCCCTCCAGAATCTTCGCCCTATATCCTTAACTTCATGTGTAGCTAAACTCTTTGAACGCGTTGTCCTCTCTCGACTACAACCATTTCTCGAAGACAATCACTTTTTTTCTGATACACTATTCGGCTACCGTCCTGGTATCTCTACACAGGACTTATTATTACAGCTTAAGGAGGACGTGTTGGACAGCCCCACTTCAGACCAGGTCCGAGCTACTCTGGCCCTGGATCTGAAGGGTGCTTTTGACAACGTCTCCCACGATCTTATTCTTGACAATCTCGCTTCATCTCAGTGTGGCTCACGCATTTACAATTACGTCAGGTCCTTTCTTTCTGACCGCATGGCTACTATTGGGATCGGAGACCTCCGTTCGGACGTCATTCGTCTTGCAGGCAGAGAAACACCACAGCGCTCGGTTCTCTCACCCACTTTGTTCAACGTGGCTATGGCTAAACTCCCTTCCCTATTACAACAGGTTCCCAACATCCAGCATGCCATCTATGCAGATGACATTACAATTTGGGCAACCAAAGGATCAGACGGAACCATTCAGGACGCCCTACAGGAAGCTGTGTCTGTGGTACAAGACTATGCTGCTGCCGGCAGCCTTACGTGCTCAGTGGATAAGTCGGAGTTGTTATTGGTATACAAGCGGCGCCGCAAAACCGCTGAATCTCCTGATATTTTGCTGTTTCTTGATGGCCGTCCTATCCCTCTGGTACCACTAATTCGCATTTTAGGCCTCTAACTTCAGTCCGACGGCAAGTCCTCGCACACTACACACCTTCTGGCTCAGCAGATAATCCAAATTACACACATGATCCAACGCATCACCAATCACAGGAGAGGCCCCTGTGAGAAGGATGTCCTCCGCTTAGTACAAGCACTCATAGTTAGTCGGCTCACCTATCATCTTCCCTTTCACAATCTCACGCTAGCTCAAATCAAAAAGATGGACATCCTTCTACGGACAGCTGTGAAGATGGCTGTCGGCTTGCCTCCACACGCATCTACACAACGCCTCCTTCAATTAGGAGTCCACAACACCATAACCGAACTCATCGAGGCCCAGCACAACAGTCAGCTCCAACGGCTCAGGCAGACCCGTCAGGGCTGCGCCATCCTGTCTCGTCTTGGCTACCCGATTCCCAAAAAACCCGCACAAGTACCGCGACATAAACTTGCCTCTACTGTCCGCGCACTCATCAAAGTGCCTCCGATTCCACGCAATATGAATCCCTCCCGCCACGCCGGTCGTCGACGTGCCCGAGTTCAGGCTATGACACGCGTCTTTGGTGATGGTACCTCAGACTTACAAGTACTTTACACTGATGCAGCACGCTCCCCAGAGAAGTCAGCCATGTGTTTAGCCATGACAGATGACACCGACGCCCTTGTGGCGTCTGCCACACTTCGCACTACAGACAGTGGTCTGGCAGAAAAGGAAGCTCTCGCTCTGGCAATCGTTCACGCTACGAGACTGTCACATGACTCCCCTGTCACTATTGTAACAGATTAACAAGCTGCTTGCCGTGCTTTCGCTCAAGAACTTGTGGCTCCACACACACACAATATCCTCTGTTCTGTCTCACCATCCGCATTACGACCTGTGCGTATCGTCTGGACTCCTGGACACGCCTCTCTCCATGGTAATGAACGCGTTCATGTGGTTGCCCGAGAGCTGACCGGCCGGGCTTCATTGGAAGAGCTGTCCAATCCAGACGACGCATCGACAGAACCACTAAACTACAACGCTACGCTAGAGTACTACCGACAGAGCCGTTATACGTATCCTCCCCCTCATCTTTCACTTAACAGAGCAGATGCTGTCGCTTGGCGGCAACTACAGACCAATTCATTTCCTTGCCTTTATATGCTAAATCGCTTTCATCCGACTCTCTACCCCTCCTACTGCCCCTTCTGTGGATCCGTACCGACGGTGTACTACTCCACGTGGGAATGCTCTGCCCCACAGGGCGTTCCTCCCATTCCCAATCCCACGTCTGCACTGCTCAGCTTACGCCGGCAGGAACAGCAGCAGCTGGTCAAGCGGGTTCGCAGGGTCGCGCAAGGCAATGGAGCCCTGGACCGAGGGCCCCACCCAAAGAAGGCTCAGTGTGCTTGTGTTATTAATAAATGTTTATTCTCTCTCTCTCTCTCCACATGTCGGTCTCAGCTTCCTTCACCTTCTTCTTCACTGATAATTCTGTTTGGTTTGGCCCCCTGCTGTCTTCTAAGTATTTACCAGTCAATTTTCTGGTTCACTTCCTCCATTTTGTATCGACATTATTCATGTACAAGAAGCTGACAACCTTCCTTGCCCAACGCTTCTACCCCATTTCTCTCAATCGTTTCTCAAATTCTATCTTGCTGCTAGCTTCCCTGCCCTCAAATGATGTCCATTCCATATAACCTTGTACTCCCTGATTTGGTGTATTCCCGTGAGCTCCTAAAGCAAGCCTACCTATTCCACGTTGCTTCATTTCTAATCTTGCTTGAACTTCTGATCTCATGCACAAGACTACATTGTCGAACGTCGGACCAGGAACCATGACCCTTTTCCATATTCCTCTCACAACATCATACCTATTGTAATTCCACAGGGCCCTGTTTTTTATTACCGCTGCATTCCTATTACCTTTAGTCGTCGCGTATGTTTCGTGTTCCCTTAGGTACTCGACCCCATTGCTTATCAATACGCCCAGATATTTGTATTTATCTGTTATCTCTAGCGTGACCTCCTGTATTCTAAGCTCACTAGCTTCATTGTGATTAAAAATGTGACTGCTGATTTTTCGTTACTGTATCTGAGATCTATCCTATCTCCCTCATTACCGCAGATGTCCACCAATCTCTGCAAATCTTCCTTGTTGTCGGCCATTAGCACTATATCATCTGCGTACATCAATGCTGGTAGTGCCTGTTCAATGAGTTTTCCTTGTTTAACGAAAGAGAGGTTGAATCCCAGTCCACTTCCCTCTAATTTGGCTTCTACTCCTTGTAGGTACATCATGAATAATGAGGGTGACAAGGGACACCCCTGCCTAAGCCCCCGTTTTACCTCTGCAGGCGTGGATACCTGTTTCTCCCGCTTTATAACTACCTTGTTACCTTTATAGATATCCTCTAAATATTAGTGACTACATCTTCCATGCGTAGTGTGCCCAGTATTCCCCACAACTCCTCTTGAACCACGCTATCGTACGCTCCCTTGATGTCCAAAAATGCTAGCCACAGGGGCCTGTGTTCCTTTTCTGCTATTTCGATGCACTGCGTCAGTGAGAACAGATCTTCCAACCTCCTGTGTTTCCGAAACCCATTCTGCAGTTCCCCCAGCACCCCCTCATCCTTTATCTATGCCTGCAGTCTTTCTTTTATAATCTGCATCACCAGCCTGCAGACCACTGATGTCACTGTTATGGGACAGTAGTTGTTTATGTCAGCTTTGCCCCCCTTTCCTTTATAGATCACGCTCATCCTGCTAAGTTTCCATCCATCAGGGACTTCACCATCGATTATTATTTTGTTCACTGCCTCTCTCAAAGTCTTTTTAGACTTCGGACCCAATGTCTTTATCAGCATAATTAGAATGCCATCTGGGACTGTTGATGTACTACTAGGAACCCTTTTCTCAGCCCTTTCCCACTCTCGTTGTGAAAATGCAGCCATTGCGCCACTTGATTCATCCTTGTCTGTTCTGGTGCATAAAGCACTTCTTGGTTAAACTTTTCTGTCACCCTTGTTCTTATATATTCAATAGCTTCGTCCCCTTCAAGCCTAGCACCTTGAGCTGCAGTTATAAACCTCTGCTATAGGCTCGTCTCATTTCTTAGGGAGTTTAGATGGTTCCAAAATTTAGCAGTGGCCTTTCTATCGTTTTATGTACTTCTGCAAGCCACTGAGCTCCCTTTCTTCTTATCTTTTCATTGATCAGAAGGAATGCATTCCTTCTACAGCTTATAAGGATTTCCCATTTTCATTCAACATCATCTGCCGGTTCACCCCGCTGCTTAGCATGTCTGTGTTCCCTAGAGGCTTCCTGATGTTTTACTATGGCTCTCTTAACTTTCTAATTCCACACGTTTCGGTTTTTGGCTTCTTTTCCGGGGTGACTTGTTACGCGTCTTAGCAAGCTCAAGCTCAAACAGTCTAATCTAATTAGATTCGTGTATGTCCACACTATTTTATTATCCTTCGTGATTACTTTCTCAATTTCTTTAGTGGCTATTTCGATTTGCCTTTCTGGATAAAAATTTTTCTGTAGATGCTCATCTTATTTCCTTTCCACTTTCACTGCTCTTCCAAAACTTAGCTTCATACGTTTGTTATCACTACCCAGACTTCCGGAGCCACCTTCATCTATATGCATTCCCCTGAGCTTATCATACATCCTATGCGACATAAGTGTGTAATCTATCGTCGACTGCAGCCTTCCTACCTCCCATGTTATTTGTCCTTCACACTTCTCGGTACTGTTGCAAATTATCAAATCAGACCTATCACACATATCCATGATCATTTTGCCTGTCGGGTCGGTATACCCATCTATATCTTCTAAGTGCGCATTCATATCTCCTAGTATAATTATCTCGCACTCTCCTCCTAACTCTTGAATGTCATTTGATATACACTCTACTATTGCCTGGTTTTCCTCTCTGGCCTTTGCTCCCGTCCACAAGTACACGAAACCAAGGAGTGTCATTTGCCCTTCCACTTTCCCTTTCAGCCATAAATGTTCCTTGCACTCCTGCTTGACCCTTTGCCAGTCTGTACTTTTCTGAATGAATGCCCCAATACCACCCCCCTTTCTGCTGCCTTCTGTTCTATTACAATATTTCCACGCGTAGTCTGCATTGTTAGGATGTTGTTCCATGTCCCTGAAATGTGTTTCTACAAAACCGTATACCATCGGCCTCTCCTCCCTTAGCTATTCTTTTATCTCTTTCCACTTCAGCCTATTCCTGCCACCCTGCCAAATATTATACCCTATGTCTGAACTGGCTCGGTGCTCGTGGCTACGTCTATTTCTGCCCCGGACTCTACCTATCTTAGGTACTGGTGCCACTATGGAATCGTATCTGTCCATACCACCCGTCAAAGAGTCTCCCTGGTTGTTTTCCTCGTTACTAGCTATCCTGCACCCCGAAGGGCCCGCTTGCCCCCCATAAAAGCTACTGCGCGTCCTGCAAGATGTCGCCAACCCACCTCCTGACCTGGCCGCTCATCGAAGTGAATTCTGTCTCGTTGTAAACCACCCCACCTATGCACCTCTCTGTTTATTTCCACCACCTCAAGGCCTTTTTCTCGCCTCAACCGCCATATCTCTTGGTTTGCGTTGACAACCACTCTTTGCAGGTTGCTATCACGCACCGGTACCTCCGGTATCGTGCATATCACTACCTGTACCTGAGAAGTGGCGCGCATGTTATCGACGCCTTTCGCCAGTGTGGTTGCGAGTCCTGCTGTATCTTCATTTAGGACATCGTTTAAACCACCTGAAATTATCACGAAGTTTCGTCTATCAGCTGTAGTTTTGAGTTTTGCGCTCGCTTGCCTCATGACTGCTTCCAGCTTGCGTCCCTGGAACGCTTCTACTGCAACCCTCTTGTCACCTCTTACTCTCTCTTTGATCACGACCCGAACACGACCCGCTCCCTCAGTCGTGATTCAAGATGAAAGAAGGGTTTGCATCTCCCCAAGACAAAAACCTGTCGATAGTGATATGTGCAGATGAGAGCAAATGCAATATTGCTGAGATACACAGTGCACACTGGTCAGGACCTGAGGCCCATTGACCACGCCTGCAGAGAACGTTGACTCCCTGACCCCTTTGTGCTCGTTAAGGGGAGGGGAACACCCCTTGTAAGTGGGCCCCATTAAAATTTCTCTTAAAAACGTCACAAATAGGAATGCTTGATGAGTATGTATAAAACATTCAACTTTTCAATGCTTTTCTGAAGCGTGTACTCGTGCTCAATACCCATCAGATGTGTGAGACAATCTAAATAGCAACTGCCACTCTCGACTTGTTCCAGAAAAGACTCAATAGAAGAATGCAATTACGAGTGCTGGGAACCTATGTTCGTTTGTATATTTGATTTCTAGGCATGATTTAAATTCTCATATAAACAAAAATAAAACCTGTCACATATTAAAAAAGGCCGCTATTGCAAGATGTGTGTCCTCCTTCGTGATTTTTTTAGACTTACGCCTCTGCAAGCCACATCTGGTGTCACAAACTTGCAAGTGTCCCCCCTCCTCCCCACGACATCTCCTGATCCCCCCCTTCGATAAAAAGGCACCAATGTAGGCCTCCGTGATTGCGTACTGGCGCATGGCAGTCAATTTTGGTGGCTATGGGACCAACAGTACCGATTTCTACATGCCTTATTCGAGGTGCTGAAGGATCAAGAAAAGGCCGATCGTCGTAAATTTCTTAAAAGTTCAGTAATAGTTTATTTGTGGATACCATGGATTATATAACCTCACTTTGTGTATAATGCTCCAATGAAAAAAGATGGTTTCAACCTGTGACCCTGCAGACTCAGAAGCGATCACCTGGGCAGGCATCATTAGGCTTCTATATAACATTGCTAAGGTTCAGTACAATTGTACAAATAATTCTTGTTAATTGAACATATTGAGTATAATCCTTGCTTAGGTTAGTATGTGTGAAACATAAATTTGAGGTTTAAAAATTATCATTGTGGGTTTCTGCAGCAAAGACACTTTGATTAAAACTGATGACTCCGGAGCTACGGCAGAGGTAACATTCGTTATGTTTTTTTTTTCGGTTAAGGTAACGGTAATTCGTTACCTTTTTATGTATATATATAACGTGGAGCCGTGAAACGTTCTCCTTTTTTTATTAGAGTAACGAGTGAGGTATTTAGTCACTTTTTACTGTAACAGATACATCACTAAATATGCTTAGAGGAGTGATGTCGGCCCGCACCATCAGTTGTTGTTGCGGTCTATAGGCTGGCTGTAAACATTACATGAATATATTCCTTTCACCCAGCACGTGATAAAGAAGGGTTGCTCAACCATTGAGGATCTCGACCTTTGATAAATACACAACAGCTTCTTAATGATATGCATATCATCCCATCGAAACGTGCACTTCGTTTCGTTAAAATTTACAGTCAACGTGAGTGCTGTCGTCACGCCGTATGTTTTAGGTAGAAATTTAGCGTACTCAAAATACCCAAAGACGTCGATCCACCTTGCAACGCGTGGCCACCCGCTGATGGTTCTGTATGAAAATGGCATCCACAGTGAAGCATGTTGCATCTGCTGAAATTTTATTGCAACATTATTATACTGCCACGCTCGCTTGTATTTTTATGTCACTGTCTTGCGCAAAGGCACTGCCGTAGTGGTTCAGTAGCTAAGGTACTCGTCTGCTGACCCGCAGGTCGCGGGATCAAGTCCCACCTGCGGCTGCTTTATTTTCGATAGAGGCGAAAATGATATAGGTCCTTGTGCTGCGATTTGGGTGCATGTTAAAGAACCCCAGGTTGTCGAAAATTCTGGAGTCCTCCACTATGACATCTCTCATAATCATGTGGTGGTTTTCAAACGTTAAACACCACATATTAATCAATTGCCTTGTGCAAAAGACGCTTGGCTGTCTGCGAAAACTTTAGATTATTTAAGAATCCTCTGATAAGCTTGAGACACCTACGATATAGATGCCACGTGTATAAATGGCGACGTACCTTCGCGCAGATCATATTACCGACGACCAATGCTCTGAATACCGCTATCTGTGTAAAGGACGAAGTTCAAGTACTTTGCACTTTCCAATGCACGTGTCCACTCAACAAAAAGTGTCGTCTTGAGCAACCCACGTACCATCTTCTTTGACGTCGCAACCACGTGGCAATACCGTAAGTGAAATGAGAACGCTGAAATGATTGATTCAAAACAGTGAGATGGGGCGTAAGTGCACGCCCAAGTTTGATTTGAGATGCGTATGCCACAAGCTATTTTCTTCTATAGAACCAATATGAGGCGGATTTGTTAAATTACTGTGAATTTGAATGTCAAGAAAGGAAGAACACGAACTTGGAAAGAGACAGTGGAGACGAAAAGTGATAGGTATTGACGTAAAGTTTGATCGGTCATTTCACGCCAAACGTCCAAGGCGTTTTGGCGACTATGTCAGGTGTATTCGAAAAATGTCGGGATGATTTACTCTATTGAAAGCAGTCTATAGCGAAAATGTTTTGCAGAGAAAAATATTTTGGTCACCTATATGTGACCAAAATTCCTGCAATAGGCTGGGCCCTATATCGACTCCTAAGATAAAAACACATTTACTGAGTGAGTCTATGTGGGCTCCATTTATTTTGCCGACCTATGGTTTCTAATATTTAAAACCTCCAACGATGGCGTGTCTTGTTGTCGTATTGACGTTTCGCCTTGTAAAGCCGAAAATTTTATTTTTAAAATTATAAGACTGTTCATATCTTCCCCCTCCCCGAACTCGTTCTAGGGTTGGTCCTTTCATAAAAATCAGTCATATATCTTAAAATAATGCTTGGATATTAACTACTCATAACTCTCATTTAAGGATGTGGGAATGAAATGATCATCACTAAATGACTGACGAGGTGAAATATTAACATTAAAAAGGATAGTAAACGTGACTAAATAGCTATTTCTACAAAAACAATGTAACCTGAACTAATTATGTCACCACACATCTAAAACCTCATGCAATGTATATTGCATACCTGCAAGGTGCAGTTAATCCAGGGGTTTTTTGCAGTGAAATTCGGTCACGGAGTTAATCCCATTCACGGTGGTGCTATCTTTAAATTTAACGGTTGAATATCTAACGAAGCATTAGGAAATTCTTCGCGTGACACCTGTATTTTTTGCGATGTAATTGAGGATTGTATACATTGTGCTTGCACGAAGTTTAATGCAGGGGATGTGTTTATAGAGTACGCCGTTCGGTGACTATGGTAAAATAGAAACAGCAATTTATGTTAATTCATGCTACAAAACTCATGTGACCTGCTCTCAGAGAACCAAAGAATGCATAACGAAGTGCGTTACTAACGAACGGAACAATTAAATAATTCTCGGTCTTTTAATGTTGTTTCTGTAGTTCAATCTACAAACGTTCGTATTAAACGAGAATGACGGTACGAAGGCATGGAATTGGGTTCTGCAGGATGTTGTGACGCATGTGCCACTCCAGGTCACCTTTATTACGTGACATCAGAATCCACACTGAGCTTGATATATGGTTATGTACCTAATCAACGGAGAATGACTGCTAAGCTCCGGTTTCATTATTAATGTGGCTTCGAAGACGAGAAAGCAGCACGATTCGTGAGCAATCGAGCACCCGTTCGCTCTCTCTATTGCGTTGAACTGCTTGTGCCCTCAGATGCAACTTCAGTTTTTTCTTGAATAAATGCGGCAATTGGGATAGTTGTGAGCGCTAAACAAGACGTTAAGAAGAACGAGAGAGACAGGATGGGTGCTTGTGAACGTCGTGAGAAAGCATTATTTTGCGCTAAAAATTTCCCGATAGCAATGCGCATCTGGCTGGATTTCAAGTTTTGTTAAAATGTAGCGATGGCACAGACCATGGGCTTTTGTCATGTATTTTGCTACCAGTTAAACAGCAGCTGCGTAATTTAGAGTACCATGAAAATTCTCGCGGCCATATTTCAAGAAGGAAGGAGGCAGAAACGCACCGTTCATGCCGTACGTGATCCTTCATCACTCGCGGAAATAAATTTATTCAAGCTGAAACGTGGTCGAAGAATTCTTTTACATCTTGGCAATCAGAGAGGCTTTTAATTCTCGAGTCTCTTTATGAGATTTTGCTGCCATCTTTTTCCAACAGGCTTGCAATTATGTTGTACTTATACAACATAGCAATGCCCGTGTTTTTGTAGATTTTTTTATTTCCATTCAGACACTCTTCCATTAATAGACATCTTTGAAGCGCGCAAGAACTTTCTGTTGTCCCTCACACGTCGTTGCGTTCGTCCAGTCCACATTGCAAAAGGCTTGATGGCAAAGTCGTTTTCCACGCTCAAGTTTCTCGTACCGAAGCCTTCGCACTCTTTGTGCACTTCAAGGAATGCAGAAAGACTACAAAACAACGCAACGAGCTCTACACCGTGCCTTCGGGACTGGCATGGGGCAAACTTGTTGCGAGTGGTGTGTTCTGCCATTGTGCTCAGTTCGCTGTTCCCAGAGCTCAAGGTCGGTCGACACGCGGCGTCGTTGCGGCGCCATTGGTGTCGTGTTTCTCGTGTCTTTTCTTATACACAGTGT
The DNA here is from genome assembly GCA_013436015.1 of Rhipicephalus annulatus. NCBI lineage: Eukaryota > Metazoa > Arthropoda > Arachnida > Ixodida > Ixodidae > Rhipicephalus > Rhipicephalus annulatus. The sequence continues at coordinate 164,515 of WOVY01010158.1, read as the reverse complement.
TCTGCGAATAAATGCCTCTGTGTAGCCGCTGGTGCTGCGGTCACGGATTACGTTTTTCCTTCTTTTTTTTCCGCAGCTGTGGTGACACTTGGTGGTTAGATTATCGGTTATTTCTTTATTTATATTTGGTTTTCTCGTTTAGCTAGTTTTCTGTATTCTTGCCCAAGAAAGGTGATCCAGAACATTTTTTCTCGTGAGAATAACCATAGGTATCTGCGTACATAATTGCAGCTCCACATTTCCAAGTCGTACTACTCGGACTGCCCTGCCGACGGCCCCTATTCTCTTTCTTCTCTAGCAGCCATGGCCGTCACGTTCTTCCAAACCTTCTCCTCCTACCTACTCCTAAACTCCTTTCTCCACTCCCCCATTTCCCTTCAAGCGACTGAGCCGTGGTCTCGCAAGGAAAGATAGTGTATTTTTCCTTTTCTTCAACCACACATTCATCCATTCAGGGGAAGCTTGCATGCAGTAACTGGTTTGGAAGGCAGGTAAGGTTCGCGGAAACTCACCTCACCCTGAGCTACCGAGCACAATACAAAGCTTAGCCGAGAGTCATGAGAAGGCTAGATTACACAGCAAGATGAAAAGAGAAGATATTTTGCCTAATGAAGTATTGTGAAAGCCACTGGGGCAACCCTTTCCTTTACCACCATCCCCACTTCTATTCGCACATTGAAGTAATGAGAAAAGGCCAACCAAAACATATTAAAAAACGACTTTTTGAAGCCAATCTCTCACCCCTGAGGAAGAAGCCGGACCAGCTTCAAAACATCTGTTTTTTTTTTTCCTTAAATATATTTTGGTTGGAGTTCTCATTCCTTCAGTTTCTATCCAAAACAGGCAGACTTGAATCAAATGTTCACCTTTGATTCCAGTCGTACATTATATCATCGCTGCTCCGACAAACCCCCTCACACCGAGACATTTAGAGAAGGAATGACAGGTGCGCAACCGTAAGCAGCCTTTCTCTCTTCTTGGACGCTTATAGCTCTCGTGTGCGTGTGTGTGCGGGGGGTGGGGGGCAGAGAGAGGAGTACTGACGGAAAAAATATTGCATCTTGTTTTTGTTTTGTTTTTGCACCAGGTAGCTAATAACCTAGTCATTATTTTATTTTTGAGGAAGCAGCATACAATACAACACAATCATGCTCACCTAAAAATACGCAAACACAGGCGCTGTATTGCAACCGATGAGGTATTGTCGAAAGCCTCAGCTTATGTAGGATAACACGCACATGTGCACTAACACCAGAGCATACAATGAAGACAAGTTTTTCTTGCAGTGTTTTGCAGGAAGGTTTCATGAAGGATGAACCATGAATGCACCTTACCTGATTCGGAACTCGGGACAGGTAACAGACTTTTTAAAGAACGCGACCCTGTCAAGTCATGGTTCTCAGATTTTATGCTGCAAAAATTTTATATTACACCATTACGCACAACGACCAAATTACAAGCGTAGGCGAATGTATTGACCAGCATAGTATCACCAAATTTCAAAATAGCACAGGTATTTACAGCAGCCAATTCATGTGGTACTCATTGTATATAGTGCTATCAGCGCGCATGTGTCTGTCGCGGAAATCGCATGTTAAGTTTCTCTTATATATTAATATGTAGAAGCACGGGAAATAACTTGTTTTTGTATGGTAAAAGCTGTATATATATATATATATATATATATATATATATATATATATATATATATATATATATATATATATATATATATATATATATATATATATATATATATATAGTCTAGTAGATCCTCCGTGAGCGGTCACAACGTGGTTTATTTCGACGTTTCGGCCTAGAGTCTGGCCTTCATCAGGAATTAAGATACAGTTTGTCTGTGCTCAGCTTTATACAATCTCAAATCAGAGGGCAAGGAAGAGGGAAAAAAGGAAAGAAAATAAAGAAAAGAAAGGGAAAGAAAAAAAAGAAAAATATTACACGGTGGACGCCCCTCGGGTGCCCCTTCCACTTTTCCCTCCACTTCCCCCCATCTCTCTCCCCCCTCTCTCCTTCACCTATCTTATGTCAGGGGTCTGTGTATGTTTCCGTTCACTAGCGCATTCCTCCCGATCAGACGGCCCCTCCTGGCACTGGCGGTTCGGTGTGGGGCAAAAAAGAGCTTTTTCAGGAAGTCCTAAGCCTTTAACTACTCGGGGTCCCGTAAATAATTCGTCGTAGAAGGACGGGGGCCGCGTATTGTGGCTGAGGCTGGTCAGCGGGCATTTTAGGAAGTTCTAAGCCTTTAACTACTCCGCGCCCTGTCAACATTTCGTCGTAAAAAATAGGGGTGCCCCGTATATATATATATATATATATATATATATATATATATATATATATATATATATATATATATATATATGAGATATAACAGACAGTAATGCCAAGGAATGTACAGGGGAAGTTATTAAAACCAATGGAATGTAAATAAGAAGAAAGAAAAGTGGATGAAAAAATTACCAACTGTGAGCAGGAATCGAACCTACGACCTTCGATTCCTGCTCACAGTTGGTAATTTTTTCATCCACTTTTCTTTCTTCTTATTTACATTCCATTGGTTTTAATAACTTCCCCTGTACATTCCTTGGCATTACTGTCTGTTATATCTCATTAATATTGTGTTAAAACACGGAAAAACGAGCCCTTAGGTATACACTTCTTTCCCTTATTTTATATATATATATATATATATATATTTTTATATATGTATATATATATATATATATATATATGTTGCTTGTCAATTGCAATTCTTTCACATGTGTTTTTTAATGGTGCTCCTTCGACGTTTATTGTATGAGCCAGACCACGTCGAATATTGCTCATTTTTAGTTCGAGTGAGTCCAAAGCAAAATATTTTATATGTGGTTATTGAGTTAGTCTGAGTGAGTTTCATTTATTTTGCCAACCTATGCCGTAAGTGGGATTTTTCCGCATTCCGCAGAGTGTAGTCTGAGTGTTGTTTGCGAAATTTACTATAACCTTGCACATTTGAATGGCGAATTTTGTTTTCATGTTAAGCAAAGTCGTTTGTTCCAGGTGTTAAAATCTGAACAATATTGCTGTTATTTTTCTGTTATACAAGCATCCAGAAATCTTGCCGAAATGTTCTGTTTGCGCTCTGTTTGCAAAATCGCTTGATGCTGCTCTGGGCAACCCGGACAATGACGACGTTTCAATTTTTCGACAACGAATTGCACACAAGCTGTTTGCGATAAGCAAGAAATCACTCTGATGTGCGATTGGAGGTGGAAAATATATAGTTTGCTATTTGTATGAAGGCTTGAGATAAATGTAAAGAGACAAGTGGAAATGAGGGTGAAATAATGTGCTGGCGTCTCTAATTTAGGTAGGTACTTCATCTTCCAGTATAGCTAGGTGACGCAGACATTTTGATATTTTGGCGTTTCGGTAGTTAGGTGTTTTGATTTTTTTGACATGGTACAGAAGACTGAGGCGCAAAAAACATATCGTGAAGCAGGAAGAGGAAGAGAAGAAAGAACAGCGCCGTTGACATTTTGCAATTTCGGTATTTTGTATAATCGGCTTTTTGATTTTTCGGTGTTCTAACTTTTGGCATTCCAATAATTCGTCATTTCGATTTTCGATGTTTGGAGTGCCACATTATTATAGCTTTAGTAAAAAAAAATGCGAACTCTACCCAGGTGCATTTAAATCACGTGCAGCGCTCCGCTTACCGGGAAGTGATACAAACCTGTGCGACAAAAGCAAAGAATCCATGAAATAAAAAATGTTGCATGGAAAAGAAGTCACAGTTATGAACTAACTGAATAGTATTTTAGGGACCACGTTTAATTAACCAGTATTCATGTGTTGGTTAATAATTGCAACTCATCCACCACGAAACATACCTTTTTTTTTCCTTTTCGCGGATTCTTTACTCGTTGTGCTCTATTAATTTATTATTCTTCGGATGTAATTAAGGGATCCACCGCTAGGGGGCCGTATAGACCTGACACGTCTCGCATGGGTTCCTGCTTTTCACGCTTTTTAACCTGAAACAAAGCCAGTGACGAACCCAAGAGTTTCACAGCCTCAGCCACCAAGACGCGAAAAATCGGCGGACACTAGCTTCTTTTAGGTGAGTGCATCCTGTCTCAAGATATAAGACCTAATTCCCGACAAGCGCGAGTTCAATTTATTAAGCCTAACGCCAAGTTCGTTCCTGAGCAACGCTGCGCGGCGCGTGCACAATGCGCTCAGGCGTTCCCGACGGCACGGCGCGAGCGCGAGCGCTCACCGTGGTGAAAAGCTTAGAATGAGCCGAGACGCAGCCGCAGCAAGCGAAATGCAAAGAAACCAGCAAGACGAAGAAAATACAATGCAAACTGACCCAGTGGAGGCAAACAAAACAACAGAAACCTCGTGGACTTATGACGCTGGCAGTGGCAGAACGATTGCAACGGAAAGCGCTTGGATCACGAGAAATAAGAAACACAAGAATGCTGTCATCAATCCAAGAACACCGGCTAACCAACCCACAGAGCAGCCACCTATCAATGAGCAGACGCTAAAGTCATCACCAACGCAGCAACAACGCAGCCCCAAGGTGCCACCTCTGCCTCTCGATGACATTAAGATCGTCTACCGTCCGCAAGCAGGTCTTGACCTCGCCAAATAGAACACCGTCGCTGTCCCTCATGCCATCGGCAGAATGAGTGGACTATCACAGCAAGACTTTAACGACAAGGTACGCGTACAAGTCCAGAGAATGGAAAACCTAATCATCGCAAGCACCGCCGCCAAATAAGACGCCAAGAAGCTGGTAAGCATCCAGAAAATACAGCTCGGAGGAAATTTTTACACTGTGAACGGCAACATGAGAACACCGGACGATGTCTCCAGAGGCGTCATCAGTGGCTTTATACCCGGTACGAGCACCGCAGAACTCATGACTGGAATTCGCGCACCGGCAAGATACACAGTTCTTCACGCCCGAATGCTAGGGCAATCGACCACGGCAGTCGTCTTTGAAGGACCGCACGTTCCCTACTACATAATTTTCCATAGCGTAGACTTCCGCTGCAGACCATATCGTAAGCCAGTGCAGTATTGCCGAGCTTGTGGCAATACGGGTCACCGCCAGGACGTCTGTCCGAAACCTATCCCGGATTTCGGCTATAAATGCGGCAAGGCCGGACAAACGCAAGGACATGAATGTGCACCCATCTGCAAGATCTGCGGGGAAGAACACAAAACAGCAAGTACAGAATGCAAAAGGAGACTAAAGCCAAATCCACCACCCTTCAACGTAAGACAACAGCGCCTCAACAGGCTTCAAGAAATAGACAACAACTGGAACGCCAGCGGAGAAGAATTCCCTGAGGTTAGCATATCGGCCGCTACCTCTAACAGTAACAATGAGGGCCGCGTCTCCACGCGCAGCAGTTCCAAGTCAATATTACGTTCGAGTTCACGCTCCCGTTCTCGCACGCGTTCCGTCTCTACGCGCAGCAGATCCAAATCAATACTGCGTTCCAGTTCGCGCTCCCGCTCTCGCACGCGCTCCCGTTCCGTTAAACGTGCGAGCTACGCTACCATGGCAAGTGGATCTAACGACAGCAGCAGCTTAACCTCCTCGAAGTCGGACACCTCATCCATACAGGTTCTCAAAGATAAACTGAAAAACCAGCGAAAAAAGCTCCAGAATCAGCACAGGCAACTGCAAAGCCAACAAAGCCTCATAAATAAACTGCTTCGGAGTCAAAAACGACAACAAGAGCTCTTTGACAAACTACTTGAAAAGTGCACGCATCAGCAAGGACATTCGGACAATGCAGAACAACAATATCATGAACAAGCAAGCTCAAGCACAGAGCCGGCAACGACGCAGACCAAGGTAGACGCCCAAGCCCTAGTGAACGCATGGTGCACGATATTCGAAGAATCTTTCATGAATAACATGCACACCACGATAGAAAACATTGTCCAGTCTGCAATAGAAACAACAGCATCAATGTTTGAACACAAGATCACTACGCTTAATGCCAAAATTGATGGGATTGCTGTGCAAGACAACAATTTCATCGCGCACGTAAGAAAACTTACGTAACCATGGCACTGTTCGACAGCTTGAACAACCCACGCCAAATGACTCGGAAGAAGGCACGAGCGAACAGTCACAATGCCTCTCACTCAGTCTCCCCGAGTCGCGATGGCAGGCGTGATATCGAATCGATTGAAGATGGCAGTCCTTAACCATAAGAACCAGCATTCAACTTTACGCATATGGCAATGGAACTGTCGGTCATACCACCCTCGACACGCAAGCCTAAAAGAATTCATCAAGCTTAGCCAACCAGACATCATTGCACTTCAGGAAACCAACACGCAGAACGTACGACTGCAAGGCTGCGTTCAAACCCAACGCACAAACCCACCTGCGCACAAACCCAACGAACTGCCATACTTGTCAAGAAAGCACTTTCAACGCAAAAACACGAAATCGAGGACACTCAAATAGAGCATACCCTAATAGAGATTCTGCCGGAACGAAAGACGCAGCAAAGTCTTTTCATAACCAATATATACAGCCCCCCACGAGACCAACTACCAGACTTCGATCACTTCATACGAGAAATCAGGAAGCGCACGAATGGCCACCAGATCATAATAATGGGAGACTTTAACGCCTCTCACACGGCATGGGGCTATCATATCACCACGAGGAGGGGTTCTAGGGTGCACGATACTGCTCAACATCACAGACTAACCCTGTGGAACGACCCTCTTCAGAAGACGAGAATCGGGAACAGCGTCTCCAGGGATACAAATCCAGATCTTACATTTACGGCGAACGTCACTGGGGCAGAGTGGAGTGTGCTACCGGAAACTTTAGGTAGCGATCATCACATCATCCAACTCTTCGTAGCGCACACTCGTAAACAGACCATGACTGAAATAGCGCGGTTAACAGAATGTCAATCTTTTAGAAATGACCTCGACGTTGAAACCACCATAATCGACATTGAAGACTGGTTTAAGAATGTGCTCAAAATAGCCGAACACTACACAAAGGACATACAGCTTGACGTCAATACACCCGCCGTCGACGCATATCTCCTCCACCTTTGGGAGGCTAGAAGAGGACTTCTAAAACGGTGGAAGCGGCAAAAACTAAACAGAAAGTTACGGAAACGCATTTCTCTCCTCACCGAGCAATCTCAAGATTATGCGAACCAATTGGCCAGGCAGAACTAGCACGCTTTCTGGGACAAGCTGCAGGGGACTCTGAGCACCAAGAAGACCTGGCATCTGCTACGCACACTTTTAGCCACGCAACCCTCCAAAGCAGCACAGAAGCAGCATCTTCAGAGGCTTATTCGAAACTACGCCGGTACAGAACACCTCCTAGAAGAATTACAAAAGAAGCTCTGTGGCGATGCACCCACTGGGGCTTCAATTCACACCAAAGAATACGCTGGCGCACCAAACACTGAACTCGACCGGCCCTTCAGCCTGGCTGAACTGCGCACAGCCCTAACGAAGTTGACAAGAAATACCAGCCCCGGAATAGACAGGATTGTCAACAAGCACTTACGAAACCTACCGCACCAGGTCACGGCTCTTCTCCGATATTACAACGACTGCTGGGATAAAGAAGAGCTACCTGCGCTATGGAAGCACTCGGAAATCACCATGATCCCTAAGCCTAACAAACCAGTCGGCATCGAGAACCTACACCCGATTTCTCTCACCTCGTGCGTGGGAAAGCTGTTCGAACACATGGTGCACGACCGCTTAACCCAGTACCTGGAAGATAGTGGACACCTACCGGACACCATGTTTGGCTTCAGGCAGCATCTTTCGACGCACGCCGTGCTCTTACTACTCAAAGAAGACCTCCTTGATCACCTCACCCATCGAAGAAAGTACTCCATACTCGGAGTTGACATCAAGGCGGCCTTCGATAACGTCAGCCACGACGCGATCCTCAACAACCTCGAAGGCGTTGGCTGCATCATTAGAACCTACACGTATGTCAGAAACTTTCTGACGGACCGTACGGCAACTGTGGGCATATGCAACATCCGCAGCAAAGGCTTCCAACTACCGAAAAAAGGAACGCCGCAGGGTTCGGTCATCTCGCCGTTACTTTTCAATGTGACTATGATCAATCTGCCAAAAATTCTCGACAAAATACCTGATTTACAGCACGCGATCTACGCTGATGACATCACGCTCTGGACCAGGGCTTCGAACACTGGGAGACAAGAGACCTGCCTACAAACCACCGTAGATACCATCGAACGGTATCTCAGAAACTGTGGTCTCTGCTGTTCCCCCGAGAAATCCGAGCACCTCGTCCTCAAAGCGAGAACAAGAAGCATACCCCCTCTATACGACGAGCCCGACCCTAGCGTAACGCTGAAAGGGACCTTAATTCCAAAAGTCGAGACCCTGCGAGTGCTTGAAGTTCACATCTACAAGGATGGATCGGGAGCTGCCACCATACCGAGACTCCAACGGACACTATCACAGCTCACGCACCTCGTCAAGAGGATCGCGAATCAATGAAAGGGACTCAAAGAGCACGACACGCTACGTATAATGCAAGCTCTGTTCAACAGCCGCATTACGTACGGCACGCCGTACCTGAATTTGAAAACCGCTGCAATTGAAAAACTTAATATCATGATAAGAAAGGCCACTAAAGTAGCCCTAGTACTTCCGCCAATGGCCTCTACCACACGTCTCCTAAATATGGGCGTCCACAACACGTGGCAAGAGCTCATCGAAGCACATAGGAACAGTCAACTGGAGAGGCTCAAGCTGACGCCCACGGGGAGGTCGGTGCTCCGGTACCTCAACTACAGCGACACGTTCATCACCGATGCAGACCGGAAAAAGCGCATCCCGCTGTACATTAGAGAGTCGCTGTCCATCGCACCTATTCCACGCAACATGCATCCTACTTTCCACAAAAGTAGACGCAAGGCTAGAGCTAGCACTATTCGACGAAAGTTCAAGCAAGACCCAGACGCCCGCTACACTGACGCGGCCAAGTATCCGCATAGAAACGCGTGGGCTGTCAGCGTCGTCGATTCTCAAGGCCGAGAATTCGCGTCGGCCATGGTCAACGCACTCAATTCAGACGCCGCAGAAGAATCGGCAATCGCTCTAGCAACCACAACATGTGCAGACGCCGCGGTCATTTTCACCGACTCACAAGCCGGCTGCAGGAATTTAGCTAAAGGCCGTATCTCAGCCAATGATATCAATATTTTGAAACGGCGAAGCACTCCACTCCCATACACTTGTGTATTATGGGTGCCAGGACACGAGGGTCTGCAGGGAAATGAAGCGGCCAACGCCGCTGCCCGCGAGCACGTCAGCCGGGCTGCCCCCTGCCCACAGGACATTCGACCCGTCGTTGAAGAGACGGAAGTTGTTCAAAACACCTACTTGCCGTTACTCCAGCATTACAGGCTGGAGCGACGAGTATACCCTCCACCACACCCAAAACTGACAAAAGAGGAAAGCGTAATACTGAGACGCCTGCGAAGCAGCACATACACACATGGGGCCCTAATGCACCGTCTCTACCCAACGAGATATAGCTCTAGGTGCCCGCTTTGCAACGTACCAGACACCCTGGCGCACTTGCTTCTCGCATGCCAGTGTATTGCCAGACGTAATCTGCAACAACACACGACTGATAACGAAGCAGGACGGACGAACAAAGACCTAACCGAAACGTGGGAGGCGAAGCTCGCCCTCGAGGACCTGGAAGAGCAACAACGACTCGTCGCCAGGGCCAAGAGGGCAATAGAAGCCAAAGGGTTCCTGGACGAAGGAGCCCTCCCACCTCAGGGTGACACCGGGCATTGATCGGGGCACTGTTTCAAAATAAACGTTTACTTCTATCTCTCTCTCTCGGATGTAATTAACCAGGTGCTTTACACGTCGGTATTTCTTCACAGTGTCACAAGAGATCCACGTGGTGCACTCTAAAGGTATTCGAATTCCTCAATTGCTAAAGCTAATACTTGTGCGGAAATAATTTGAATAATTACTTAGAGAGCTTTATATGCTGTCTAGATGTTTTTCGCGTCCACTCAGCTTGTACATAATGCTAGGATTGCACTTAATGCTAAGAACCACCACAACCAACCACCTTAATATAAACGCATGAGAGAACTGAGATCAGTTGAACGCCAATTCAAAACCCCAGGTGGTCTAAATTTCCGGAGCCCTCCACTACGGCGTCTCTCATAATCATATAGTGGTTTTGGGACGTTAAACCCCACATATCAATCAACGCCAATTCAAAATTATTTAGCTCACTGAAAACAAAAAAGGTTTTTTGAAAAAAAAACTTAGAGTTGGTACACAGGGCAGGCTGCTAGCAAATGTGCTGTTGGTATATAGCTGTCTGGACACATCAATGTTAAACTCTGAAACCGCGTCATTGGCTCAACATCTTTCTGCAGAACACCAAAATCTAGATGGTGATGGTCTGCAAGTCCTTCAATTAGCAGAAGTGGTCTCTTACAACGTGCTTTACTTTTCCAACTGCGTCAGGCGTATAGTCTTCTATGCAGCCCCCTAGAATAGATTTAATTGAAGGACTCATTGAAGAAGAGATACAAGCTAGTTTTCTTTTTGTACCAGCACCAAAAAGCACGTCGGCACTACTGCCGCGTGCTCCACATAGCACCACTCAGTGAATAGACAAACGCCATGATGAAAAATAGCAATGAGCAAAGTGCATGGTTTAACCCACTAACCTCAAGACTAGAGGGTTTCGTTACACCGGCCGTACAGACAATAGCATAAAGGCTTTTACTTGCCATCTTCGTGTTCGCGATGGTCAAGAGTTGTAGTGTGCAACATCTGTGCACAGGGCCCCAGTGCATAAACGGGGTTTTCAGCTAAATATGTCGCGTCTTTTAATCACAATATGCCGGAGGGAACATGTCTGGTGATCGAATGCTTGGTAGTCTGTAGGAAATCCTGTCACTGCGTTGATACGGCTTATTGTGCACCATTTTATAGAAGCGGCAGCGGGGCTTAACATTCATGAACCATGGAAAAGCACAGATATAGAACAAGTACTCCCACGTGCGAGCTTAGTTTTAAAAAAAAATGTTGGAGTGATTTTCTTTTTCTTGGCGCATCATTCTGGAGTATCATTTGCAGAAGTCATGCGCGGCGAATAATTATTTGTAGTACTTTAACCCTAATATATACGACTAACAACCGCCTTATACTTCACCTATATAACGAAAATATACTAGAATTCCAATGCTTTTAAAGAAAAGAAGCTATGGCATACACTGCACGCCTTTTTATAGCAAATGCACGTTACGTACGTCATTGCGATTACTACCAATTTCCTCTCGGAGTGAAACTGTGTGTGCTTGTGTGCGTGTGTCGGCAGAAGATCGGCCTCCCTGGCTCGGAGCCGCTTGGACGCGGGGGACGATTTCAGCTAAGCCTACCCTGATTTGTTCCGGGTCAACGCTCTCGAGGTGCGCCAAAAGAGGTGACAACACGAAAGTCATACTTCGAATTTTTCGGGGCTGTTGGCTCCCCTCGTCAAAAACTCTTTCGACACGCCTGACTGACTGACGGCCTAGGAAGAGCTGTTGGAAATCGAGGCTGCTTGATTTGTTCGACGTGCCACGAGACGCGCTGAACAATTAGCCGATAGCTTAGGATCCGTCGTCAGGTATGTTTCCCACACTCTGTGGTGCTTTCAAGTCTTCCACTCCCCCAGGCCCTAGCCTGCCTAGTGCTGCAGACCCTATTCTGCACGTGCGATGCAAGGTGCTGCACTGGGATGCACTCTGCTGTGTTGTGCGTATTATTGCATCATGACCTACGTTGTGTTTCTCTCTCGCCGTGTGACGAACTGAACGTGCATCCTTTCTATTACCTGGGTAGAAAAGAAGGCAGTGTTTGACTTTCTCTCTCTTTCTCCCTCTCGTTTTTTTATCCTTATTCACTGCGCCGTGCTTCCTGCTGGGCTGCAGAAGTTAAGCGCCTTCTTCTAACCACTAACCCCACCATTTGGGGGGCGGAGATAAAGACGACAATCGCTTTGGACTGCCCTGGACTGAATGAACATGCAGTCTGTCCGTTTACAGTGATCTGCAAGGCGGCTTTCCAGTAAGGTTTATTTTCCAACCGAAACTCTCGTTCACAGACTGCTTTTATCCCTCATTGTGCATTTACCTCTTCGAATTCCATCGAATGCACGCGAGTACAACAAAATGTCACCTCTCCAAATTCCAGCAAAGGCACGCGAGCACAACAAGATCTCAAAAAGGTGAATGGCAAAAACAAAATGAGCGAGAAAAGCAGTCTGTGAACGAGAGTTTTTGGTTGGAAAACTAACCTTTCAGAAAAGCTGCCTTGCAGATTATTGCAAACTGTCCATTGTTTTCTGCTGCAGAGAATTTTAGGAAGACCACGGCTTAAAACTCAAGCACCTAGACACTCTGAACCAGCTCTCAGAAGCTCCCGTCAAGCTTCCATGGTGCTACCATCAACATATAGTATTACGCTACCTTTAGTGTTTAAATAGTGTATATAAACGTTGCTCTTATCAGCCCTGGCTACTCTGCTTGACTTCTACCTGAGACTTGGCTAGCTCCTTTAAATACATCACGAGCAAGAAAAGGGCACGGAGTTGTAAAGATGAAAATGTGCAACATCACATCGCTTTTATTACGTGGCATATTCGTTCTCTGCCGCATTCGCCCAATCGTGTCCACATATAACTTTCCAGTTTTTATAGCGACGACACACCGTTGATTGCGGTCACGTCATTGAATATCAATTAAACAGTGGTTGCATTATTTATTTGCAAATTACTTCTTTATAAGGTATAGTGAAGTAATTTATTACTTGGTCACCTGAGGAGATTTTTTATCAAGACTTGAATATAATGTCAAGATTTATTTGCTTGATTCTGAGCATTACCTTCGTTACAGAAGTACATCTGTCAGCGACAATCATTCTTAACCTCTCCCAGTGCCAGTAGGTCCGTTCAAGTTACGTGATGAAAACCAGTTTTCTGGACTATGTTATATATGACATGTAGCTCAAATGTCGGTCTCTGCATTTTTGATGAATCCAGCCGTCTTTTGTAAAGTGTCTACTGGCAAGTTTTTTTTTTAACTTTGTGTTGTTATATTTAAAACTGGTGGCCTCAGTCAAGCTTATTACGCCTCTTCTCACCACTGGATAGCCGTTGTTACGCGCGGCGCCTGGGCCGACGGGGGAGGGCCGCGTTCTTTGTTCATCAAACAAGTCACTGAAGGGCTGCCAGCCTGCTGTCCGTCGTGTATTGTTCATCTTAGCCGGGAAGTGAGGTGGCATTCGGACACCATAAGACGTTCGACGAGACGACCACAATGGCTTTTTGTGTCACAGGGGCAGTGTGGTGGCCACGCCCTAATCAAAGACCTTGACTTGAGCGAGTGTGAGCGGCACCGTCAGAAATGGTGTGTGTGTCTCGTGATTCAACAGCGCATTGTGGACCCATTCCCTGATTTAGTCAAAACGCACACTTTATATTGAGCCACCCAGCTCATTCGCAAGAGATCTCTCGCCCTCTCTGTACAGAATGTAATTAATCCTCTGTTAAGTTTGCCATCTTACTCCTGAGTGCACATGCGGTTTCCTTTCTGTCTCTCTACACGCCCTCTCTTGCCCCTATTTCTCCACCCCCAGTGCTGAACAGAAAACCGGATGCCATGATATGGTTAATACCCTAGCCTTTCTTTCTCTCTCTTGCCATCTCACTGCCTTCGCATCTTCATCCCAGATATCCATTGTCTTAAAAGGCCGGTACAAACAGATAAGTTAAAGAATTAAACAGATGGTGAATATTTTCTGCAGCATGTTCAGACGCTGCATATAAGTGGTCATCCTCGAAAATTATCAACTTTAACACTGCGGACAGGTGCTGATATACCCTGAGTAGGTTCGAGCGTGTATTATGCCTCGACTCTTTTAGGGGCGAAGCTCCTTATGGCGTGACTCGGGCGTCCCTCGTATGTAACCACCAGTGGCACATACCCGAAATAGGTATAACACTTGACCTCCAAGGTGGTGCCAGTGAGAGATTTCTTCTGTGCGTTGTTTAACAATAAAAAATAGTGCTCAATGTACATGCCAATGGCTGCTAATGGGGAATGAGAGACATGAGCATTCGGCTTTTAGTCAACGCGCACGCTGCGATCCCCATTAGCAGCCATTTGCATGTACATTGAGCACTATCGGACAAGAAAGGGATGCTACATTATACTCGCTGGGTGTAACCTCCTTAGCTTTAGAAAGGTTTAGCGAGCGTTGAGCCGCAGTGCCATTAATACAATGAACTTGTATATACCATGAATGAACTCAAGGTGGTTAAAAATGAGAAGTAGATACGAAGCGCAAGCCGTAAGAAAGTAAAAGCCGAATTCTCCTGTCTCTCATTTCTCATTAGCAGCCATTGGCATGTAAATTGAGCCCTATCTGACAGGGAAAGGTTGCTACGTTATACTCGCTGGGCGTAACCTCCTTGGTTTTCGAAAGGTTTAGCGAGCGTTTGGTCGCAGTGCCATGAATACAGTGAACTAAAATATACCATGAACTCGAGGTGGTTAAAGGTGGGAAGTGGGCCCAAAGCGCAGGCCGTAAGAAAGTGTGCGTGTGCCACCTCTCGTTTAGTCCTTGGAATGTCCGCTGGATGGCGGTGCTTCTATATGGGGAATATATGATAAAAAGATGCGAGATGATGGGACTTGGAGTGTTGAATAGATGAACGAACGGACACACAAACAGATGCATGGATGGACGCATGAACGGACGCAGGGGCGGATGCACGAAAGAACGCAGGGACGGGCGCACAAACAGACGCATGGACGGTCACACAGACGGACGCATGGACGGACGAATGCTTCGCCCCACTTTCCATCATTCACTCCGTGGATATGCTGCCATTTTTTAATCTTCTCACCTTTTGATTCTCCCTTTTGATTTCATCCTTCGGGGCTTTGTGTAGTTCTTCATCTAACGCTCTGCATTCGTGCTGCATTGCTACCACTTCATTTCTTCTGTATATATGACCTGTTTCGGGCACAATTATAGGCTGCCATCTTGGACTAATAATGATGCCGTTTTGCATCCGTATGAATATTCGAATAGTGCTATGGTGAACTCGCTCGCATCAAAACGCTGGGCCATTACATTCAACGTCGTATGACCATAATCATAGCTAATTACGACACAAAAAACAGCAAACATTGCTTTTAAGCCTACGATGGCAGTGTCTATGCTTTGCTGTAACTGTTACATTTATTTTTTGTCAATTTGTCCAATATGCCATTTCATGCAGCGGCCGCCGAACTTGTGTCGGTGTTCATAGTGGCACTCTCGGTCTCTGTAGCTGGATTAAGATAACTAAGAAGCCTGGTTTTTACTGGCTACATAAAATGTGAAACGAAGCTATAAATCAAGATGAAAAAGAAGACAAATCTGTGAAAAGTCAGTACTGGCGCATAAATGGCGCGCCGATGAAAAACGTCAGCGGCGGCGCGCCGATCACTTCGCGTCAACGACAACGGCGCGGCTATGGTGGCTAGAATTGGGAGGTGACGCCAGCGCCCGCATATTCGCCGAGCGCGCGCGATCCTCGTTTTCAAGCGCCGCCGCGACGGCCACCACGGCGCTCCTGTCGGCATAGTGATGCGGGCGAAGCGCGCGCTCCGCGCTCTCTCGTCGACTCGCCGCTGGGTTCGCTGGTTCGCCTCTGGAAGCGTGTCTGGGTGTGTGCAGTTTTCCGCGTTGATGTCTCGCTTATGGCAAAATGTATTTAGTTGCTGACATGACAGTGTGAGTGCCGACCTTAGGATGAACTCCAGCACTACGAAAGCGAGGCAACGCCACTGCTTTGCTCCTGGCTGCACGAGCGGCTATGTGTCATCGAGGGAGCAAGGTCAGCGTGCTTCTCTTTTCTCTGTTCCCAAAGACCCTGCCCTCTTCGAAGCCTGGCAACGAGCCGTACCCCGTGCCGACAAGTCGTTGGACGTGAAGTCGGCGCTATGTGAGCTTCATTTCGACGAGCAGTTTATTGAGCGTTTTTACACGCATGTGATAAACGGCGAAACTGTTCAGATTCCCCGAGGGAAACCGGTGCTGAAATCTGACGCAGTGCCAACCATATTCCCAAATGTTCCTGCGTATCTTTCAAAGAAAGTGCCGAAGAAAAGCACGTCAAGAACATCCACTTGCGGCCTACCATCGAAAATTCGGCGTCAGGAACCAAGCACGTCTGCTTGCGAGGAGACAGCTGGCTCGTACAGCACAGAAAGCGACAGTAACCAAATACCTGTTCCGAATGTGCCCGCAATTCCCGACGTCCGCAAGTGTGGTCTTCCCAGCGCTTACTGGGCTCGACATCTAATTGCTGGAGCCGACAACGCCACGGTGTTTACAGTTTGCTATTGACTGTGCCCGGAAGCTACCTGACTGTGCCCGGACCCTATTGACTGTGCCCGGAAGCTTGATGAACAGCATGACACGACTCTCAAAGCCATGCCTCATATTAGCAAATCGGTTGTGCATCCCAATGGCTTTGAGAAAATGAGGGTAAATTATGCAGTGCGGCTTTACAGTGATGAAGTCCTCAGAGGCCTTTTCTTGTACAATGCAACCATCGAAGAAAAGCATGGGAGCACAGCGGCGACAGTCAGCTTTGTGGAAAGAATGAGAAGGCTCATTGAGGCCATGACTTCAAGGTGCAGTTCGGGTGCACTTAAGCCTGGAGGGATGCACGAGAAGTGCATTCAAAACTTCTTGACTTACCTGGACGATTGGGAAACAGCTGCTGGCTCCGGAGGTTTCCTAAGCCGCAGTACAGCCGAGGGGCTTCGTGTTACCTTATCAAGCACGCTACACCTTCTCCGCTACCTGACGATGAAGTTGAACTTCAGCTATATGATGACATGCCGCTTGAGTCAGGACCCCCTGGAGAGGCTGTTTGGAATCGTCCGACAAATGTCTGGATGCAATGATCATCCGACTGCCTCCCAGTTCCTAATCTCGGTCAACACTTTGAGCTTCCAGAATTTGGCAAAACCACCGAAAGGAAGCAATGTGTCCTCAGGACTGCTGAGAAGTCTGCTGGGAGCTGACAACGGAAAGGACCTCACTCCTCGGAGGAAATTAGACGAGCTTCTTGACGTAGGAAACCTTGCCGAAGCACATGAAGTGCTCAATGAATACGGCCACGGCACCGAGCATGCAGACATGGTCGTGCAAAGCAGCGATGCCAGACTCATATTCTACATGGCTGGATATGTGGCAAGAAAAAGCGTTGCAAGCACCAAATGTGCAGAGTGCAGCCAGCAGCTCCTACAAGGCGAGAACGATCCATCTCCAGCTGCAGCATCCCTCACGGCTGCTGTTGACCGAGGAGGCCTGCTGTACCCATCAGTCAAGCTCAATGAACTCGTGACCACTCTCGAGAACACTTTTACCCACTGCTTCAGTGTTACAGAAGTCAAACCTGACAGCATCATGGACTTGGTTTCCTTCTTGCAGTTAAGAAAGCTTACACTTGTTGGCTGCCCTGACCACAGTATGTCCCTCACAAACAAAATTATCAAGTTTTATGTTCTTACTAGGCTCCACTTTCATGTCAAAGCCCAGAACAGCAAACGAAACGCTAAGCAGGAAAGAATGAAATTGCTGAAGCTTAGACGCGTGCTCTGAGTTTGATATTGTAACTTTAAGCTCTATTGATTTTTTTTTGCCGAGTGGAAAGTGATTGTATGCCTCTTATTACTTAGTGCCAAGCGATGCGCTGTCTGTGTGCAATGTTTCAATGTTTTTAACTACTCCCGAGCGTATGTAAATGTGCGTATTTTTTCATTTTATTTTATTTTACCCTGTATTCCATGATGTGCAATAGATCTTTCTAATAATATGATGTGCAATAAATATTTGTTTTATTTTCCTCGCCCAGAACTTTGGTAATATTTTTTTTAAAAAAACGCCGTCGCCTTGCACTCCAAAACACTGCAGGGATATGCGAACGAAAGCTTTAATTTGCGCAGATTCAACGTCACAGAAGTCTTGCAGCGGCAGCCAATTTCTTTTAATGCTTGAAATGGCGTTCTATCAGCCATCGTCACAGTGAGTTATCTGAATCGCCAATTTATCTGAATCATGCTTCAGCAACAGCATCTTTGAAAGGTCCGCGCGCTCAAGGCGCGCGCGCGTAACTAGCATCACCATTCCGCCGACAGCGCCACCGCCGCGCTGCTCGAAACGAAGGAGCGGCTCCGAGCTCCCGTTGGCGTCACCTCCCAATTCTAGCCACCATAGCGCGGCGAAAACTCTCGGTGGCGGCGCGCCGACCAGTCGGCGCCAAGGAGGATACATAAAACTTGCTGGAGTGGAAGTCGCCTATGCCGCTATGCGCCGCTACGGGAGAGCGTGAACCCGCGCCGAGCGTGCGGCGGCCATGTTGCCAGTGGCAGAAAAGAGCCGAGCGCTGCAAATTTATGCTTCATCGCGCTGCGGGTGAAGTGAGTCGTGTGTTTATAAAGCAACGAAAACAGGTAATTCAGGTTGTAAATGTTTATTGCGACTTGTACGCAGCCAAGTGGCATGTAAAAAACTCAATTAATGTGCATATGCATCAAATAAACGCAAACACATCATCAAAAACATAGGTGCCCTACATGGTGGTTGAAAATTATTGCCCTTGTCAAAAGTGGTGCCACCTTACTTTTGACCGATCCTCGTTTTTTTTCCCTTCGTCATTTGTTGTATTCTAACTTTAACGTATTGTTCGGCGATTTGCTTGCACAAACTGTAAACCTTATTATCAAGCGTATCAAAGTCTAGGAGTGCTGCTCTAGTTTATGGAACCAGTTTTTTCTCGGAGGAAGCTCATACAACTTTCAGGATGAGGTGTTTTTCTCTTGACTTCGCCGTTTTGATGGAATCACATTCAGCCTGTAGCCGCCTCAGTCCTCGACTTCTTTACAGAGGCTAATGACATCATCGCGACGGTGAAACAAGACCACCTCGCCTCTTACATTTAATTAAAAGTGTCAGCTCATCTGAGTGCATGGCTGCTATGCACTCTTCACAGGTAGTTGCAGTTCGACCTGTCGAGCAATGAAGCCTGCTATGTATGGCACCACGGAACCGACAAAAACAGAAAAGCTTTCTGGCTAGTCAATGCGATGCGTATTGTCGTGGTCATCGGGCTGCAGGACTGGGACCTTGCGCATGTCAGTGAGATTGCTTCTTGGATCTACCATGGCTGCAGGAGTCGTTGAATTCAGTACGGAAAGAACATCTTGGGAGCAGTGTCCAGAACTTAAAAACATGACTTCCGTCTGAACCAACAGACGCTTGTATGCAGCCATAAACTGCGAAGCATGGGTTGTTGTTATGGCCGCCTCATCCACGTATTGATTCAAAGAAGTTTTCGGCATAGTCTTGACTGAGTTTGTGTGTCAGCAGGTATTGCAGCTGACCCTAGCTGACAAGTCTCAAATATTCTTTTCGTGCTTGCCATGCGTATCCAAAAACCAATGAATCCGTTTTTTTTTTCAGTCCTTCTGTCGCTGCCGGATCTCTCAGCCCGTTTATGTACGCTCGAGTCTCTGCAAAAAACGACTTCCAGAATGCTTCGTTCCCCTGCCAAAGGGGCGCTTTGTATGACCTTGCCAGCAGGTTCCTGGAGTTTAAGATGTCAAACAAGCGATCAAAAGTTCTAATAAACGTAGATCTTGTGCTGGCACCCTTGAATTGCGGCACCTTTAGCTTTTGTTCACAGAAGTCCAAAGCGTCGGCAAGTGAGGCACTCGATCAGTTGTACAGCATATCATACATTCATTTTTATGCTTTTCCCATTGGACGTGGACTTTCGTAAGTTTGTTCCCGAGCCACAACCCTTTTTCACGTTGAAGTGCCTTCAATGCCACTTCATAACCCCATTTCACATGCTTCCCTTCAATGTCAAAGAGCTAGGTTGTCAAAGCACTCAGGCGCAAAGTGCACAGAGCGAAGTGATCTCAGTCTTTCGCATTCTACTTCTCACGGCGAACGGCCCACTCCCAGAGACTCCGCGTTACGGGATCTTTAGGAAACCTGTAAAACAAATCCGGACTGTTATGTTTTGCACACTTAGACCACGTCAGCTATAGCTTCCTTTAGTAACGAGCGCGTAATGGCTATGTCAAAGACGTTTTCGTGTACTTACTGGTGAAATGTGAGGCCACAACCTTTTTCAACCTGTTGGCACATCTGTAAACGACGCAAGAGGCAGCCATTGTAAACCATTTGTCTTTACATGCCGACAAGGTGAAACAAGAACGGACGAAATCAGCAGCTCGCGATGGCGCTGAGCACGCTTTTTGCCACTGGCAAGATGGCAGCGGCTGGCTTCACTTGCACAGCGCCCCTTTCACTCCAGCAAGTTTTATGTATCCTCCTTGGTCGGCGCCACGGAGGAAGGAAAAAGGTAAGGAGAGGGCATGCCCAGCCGGCGCAGGGTGTAAAAACTGTGGCGGAAATGACATCATGGCGGCCATATTCAGTAGGCACAATGTCGGTGTTGTTATGGTTACGTGTTGCGCAGTAAAGCTGGTCTAGCAGTGAGCGGCCGCGGCTGGCGGCGGAATGTGTGCCTCCCCAGGTCTCGTGCTGAGCCGTGGCGGACAATATCTGTGCTCTGCGCCGCTTTATTGGTTACACAGTGTTCGTATGGCTGTTACATTACTCTTAGCAACGTTTACAAATCTCTTTGTCCATCACGGGGTTTCAACAGTGCGAAGAACAAGTGTATATCCATGTGTCGTGCGGCGGATGACGCGGATGAAGCAGTTAGTGTTCAGCGAAATGGCGTTGGGCACCATGACGAAGCTGAATGACGACGAACGCCTTGCAGGTCAGTGACGGTTGAGCAGTGCTCCTGCTTGTGACAACGGACGACGCTGTTGAGCCCAGCAAGACGCCGTGAGGACCATGTGCACATACGTAGTTTCGTGTTGTGTGTGTACAGTAACAACTTGCATGTGTGTATTAAAACACCTTTTCTGTTCCGCTCGGTACACTCTCCACCAGCATTGCATGTAATCTCAACGTAACAGCAACCACGTTCAACTGTCACTAGCACCGTGCTCAAAGTCACCACGGTCGCAGAATGCTGACGCAGGTGAGTTTCACGCGGAACACGGACACAGTGGCAGGACGATGCGTCAGTCGCGTAGCGGAATGCAACCGTAGAAGGCGCACGACCGATCGTGTTGTCTGTACAGTTGCTGAATTAATGACGTGAAAGCACTCGCCGTTGTCAGTGCATGTAGCGCGCGTTCTCTCGTAGTTGCTTCGTTGTCAGCGAGCTGTTACTCTCTGTTATTACTCGGACGAAGCAATTTCGCTGAAGGTGTCCCGCTGGCTCTGAGTGATGAGCCAGTTCCATTAGTTTCGGATCGTCACGACACACGCGCTGCGCAGCCCACGTGCTTTCCGAGCCGGAGAGGGAGTCGCGCCTTCTGCTTCGCATTCATGTGTAAACAAGAGAGGAGAACTTGCCTACTCAATATGGCCGACTTCTGGCTTCATCGCGGCTTCACACGGAGGAAGGAAAAAAGTAAGGAGAGGGCATGCCCAGCCGGCGCAGGGCGTAAAAAATGTGGCGGAAATGACATCATGGCGGCCATATTCAGTAGGCACAATGGCGGCGTTGTTATGGTTACGTGTTGCGCAGTGAAGCTGGTCTAGCAGTGAGCGGCCGCGGCTGGCGGCGGAATGTGTGCCTTCCCAGGTCTCGTGCTGAGCCGTGGCGGACAATATCTGTGCTCTGCGCCGCGTTATTAGTTACGAAGTGTTCGTCTGGCTGTTACATTACTCTTAGCAACGTTTACAAATCTCTTTGTCCATCACGGGGTTTCAACAGTGCGTAGAACAAGTGCATATCCATGTGTCGTGCGGCAGATGACGCGGATGAAGCAGTAAGTGTTCAGCGAAATGGCGTTGGGCACCATGACGAAGCTGAATGACGACGAACGCCTTGCAGGTCAGTGACGGTTGAGCAGTGCTCCTGCTTGTGACAACGGACGACGCTGTTGAGCCCAGCAAGACGCCGTGAGGACCATGTGCACATACGTAGCTTCGTGTTGTGTGTGTACAGTAACAACTTGCATGTGCGTATTAAAACACCTTTTCTGTTCCGCTTAGTACACTCTCCACCAGCATTGCATGTAATCTCAACGTAACAGCAACCACGTTCAACTGTCACTAGCACCGTGCTCAAAGTCACCACGGTCGCAGAATGCTGACGCAGGTGAGTTTCACGCGGAACACGGACACAGTGGCAGGACGCTGCGTCAGTCGCGTGGCGGAATGCAACCGTAGAAGGCGCACGATCGATCGTGTTGTCATTACAGTTGCTGAATTAATTACGTGAAAGCACTCGCCATTGTCAGTGCATCTAGCGCGCGTTCTTTCGTAGTTGCTTCGTTGTCAGTGAGCTGTTACTCTTTGTTATTACTCGGACGAAGCAATTTCGCTGAATTTGTCCCGCTGGCTCTGAGTGATGAGCCCAGTTCCATTAGTTTCGGATCGTCACGACACACGCGCTGCGCAGCCCACGTGCTTTCCGAGCCGGAGAGGGAGTCGCGCCTTCTGCTTCGCATTCATATGTAAACAAGAGAGGAGAATTTGCCTACTCAATATGGCCGACTTCCGGCTTCATCGCGGCTTCACAACGAGTGACGTCAGGGCCTCTCCTTACTTTTTTCCTTCCTCCGTGGCGGCTTCACAACGAGTGACGTCAGGGCCTCTCCTTACCTTTTCCTTCCTCCGTGGTCGGCGCACACCTCTACTAGTACAGTCGCTAGAGGTGTTCGCCGACTGGTCGGCGCGCCTCCGCCGAGAGTTTTCGCCACGCCGCCGCTGCCGACAAGAACTGATCGGCGCGCCGCCACCGCCGCTGCCGCCGACGTTTTTCATCGGCGCAATCGGCGCGCCATTTATGCACCAGTACCGAATTTTCACAGATTTGTCTTTTTCTTTTTCATCTTGATTTATAGCTTCGTTTCACATTTATGTAGCCAGTAAAAAACAGGCTTCTCGTTATCGTCATCCAGCTTCACAGACCGAGAGTACCACTATGAACAGCGGCACAACTTCGGCGGCCGCTGCATGAAATGACATATTGGACAAAATGACAAAAAATAAATGTAACAATTACAATAATGCATAGACGCTGCCATCTTAGGCTTAAAATCAATTTTGCTGGTTTTCTATGTCATAATTATCAATTATTTTGGTCATACAACGTTGAATGTACTGGCCCAGCGTGTTGATGCATGCGAGTTCACCGTAGCACTATTCAAATATTCATATGGATGCAAAACGGCATCATAATTAGCCCAAGATGGCAGCCTATGATTGTGCCTGAAACAGGGCGTATACACAGAAGAAATGAAATGGTAGCATTGCAGCGCGTTATGTGAAGAACTATACAAAGCCCCGAAGGATGGAATCGAAAGGGAGAAGTTTGATGGAGATTAGAAGCGTCGAGGCATAATACATGCTCGAACCTACTCAGGGTATATCATCACCTGTCCGTGGTGTTAAAGTTGATAATTTTCGAGGATGACCACTTATATTGTAACGGTAGGATGAGAACGACGAAGAAGACAAAGAGGAGGACGATGTTGTCAGATCTGCGAGCCAACTGGGCGCCATCTTGTCCACCACCGAGTTTATTCCTCGTTTTATAAAGTAAAGTTATTTCCCCGTAACATCATTGGTGGGAGGTGCGGGGTACTCACTTCACGCAAAACGGAGCTTCGTAGCGGGCGCCTAGTGGTCTCCCCCATGGCGACTGAAGTCAACAATGCCGACCCTTCCCCGACTACCGTGCCTTCTCCAACTACGTCCGTGCTTTCTCCAACTGGACCGTCAACCCTCATCTTGGAGCCCCCGAGAGATCCAGGTACCTTTTCTGGCACTGATGGCATTGACGTAGAAGCCTGGCTGAAGTCATACGAACGAGTGGGTGTACGTATGCGATGGGATCCAACGCTCATGCTGGCCAACGTGATTTTTTATCTCAGAGGTACCGCAAAGGTCTGGTACGAGACGCACGAGGAAGAACTGACTAGCTGGGAGTTATGCAAGCAAAAGCTCCGGGAGCTATTTGGCAGGCCTGTGGGAAGTCAACGCGCCGCCCAAAACGAGCTCGCACGTCGAGTTCAGACGTGCACCGAATCATACCTCACGTACATTCAGGACGTGCTCGCTTTGTGCCGCAAGGTAGACTCGCAGATGTCCGAAGCTGATAAGGTTGGCCATATTATTAAGGGCATAGCAGATGACGCCTTTCACCTTCTTGTGTTCAAGAATTCATCTACGGTCCACGACATTATTTCTGAATGCCGGCGCTTTGAAGAAGCGAAGAGCCGCCGTGTTCTCCACCAGTTTGCCCGGCTTCCAAACACGGCTGCAACCTCCACATGCGAAGACCCTCGCCTGCCTTCTACGGAAAGTCCCGGTGACGTTGTCCGTATTGTCCGTCGGGAAATAGAAGCCGCAGCTCCACTCGTGTCAGCCTCCCCCAACTCCGAAAGCTATCACGCCACCGTCTCTCTCATACAGACCGTCGTGAGGCAAGAACTGGCCAACGCCGGCTTAAACGTCTGCTCCATTCATCGTCCAGACTACGCCCCACCAAATCCACCCGTGACTGTTCCGCCCAACCGACGTTTTTCTGCCAGCCCACATTATCGCGACCCGGCGGTATGGCGCACCCCAGACGACCGGCCGATATGCTTCAATTGCGGTCGTATAGGCCACATTTCGCGTCACTGCCGTGCTTGGTCCAGCTCTGCTCCGTGGCCTCACCCTCCGCCCCATCGCCCACCTGCCTGGAATTCACGCTCATCACCGAAAACAGAGCCGCTAACGCCTGAGAATTCCTCGCGCCCCCGATCCAGCCGCTCCCCTTCGCCGCAACGCCGTTTCTCCCGCTCGCCCCCATCTCGCCGATCGCCGTCCCCAAGCTCGTTCCGGCGTTCACCTCCGGAAAACTGACGGGAGCAGCTCTTGGAGGTGATGCTGCAATACCGACCCGATGCCAAAATCCTCTACTGACCTTGCCCGCACATCAGAACCTTATCAATGTTGACGTCGACGGTGTACCTACTACAGCCCTCATTGACACTGGCGCACACGTGTCCATCATGAACGCTGACCTTAGAGCACGGCTGAAGAAAGTCCTTACTCCTGGCCCAACTCCTGTGGTCCGAACGGCCGATGGTGGAAAAGTCGCCGTAATTGGTGTGTGCTCAGCTCGCGTCAGCGTCGCCGGACACCACACATCAGTTCTGTTTTATGTTTTAGAACACTGCCCTAATGACATAATTTTGGGCCAAGACTTTTTGTCTGAACATTCGGCCTTGATAGACTGCTCTGCCGGTATAGTGCAACTCGCTCTACCTAATGTTGTTGATCCTCCAAGTTGCCCTCCAAGTCGGCTTTGTTCTACAGAACACCTGCGTCTCCCTCAACGAACAGTAGCTTACATAGGCGTCTCCCCTGTTCCACCTGTCCCAGACGGTGTTTATATTGTGTCCCCCAATGTTGACGTCCTGCTTTCGCACAACGTTGCGTTTCCTCACACCGTCGTCACTATTACGGCCAATGCATCCTGCCTACCCCTAGTGAATTTTTCACTATGTACACAAGTCCTCCCTCGTGGTATATCTCTAGCCGAAATCGTGCCGGCGGCAGAGTGCCATATTTGCACTCTAAGTTATGACAGCATCCCGAGTGCCGAAAAAACTTCGTCTACTCCTCCATCGGACCAAAGTGTGTTAACCAAGATGATTGCCCCCGACTTGCCGAAAGAACAAGCTAACGACCTGCGTTCCCTGCTTGCATCTTTTTGGGACATCTTCGACCTTGGCGACCGCCCACTCGGCCAGACGTCCGTTGTTAAGCACCGGATTGATACAGGCGATACGAGTCCCATCCATCGGAGACCCTACCGTGTTTCCCATGCAGAGCGGCGCATCATCCAACAGGAGGTCGACAAAATGCTTTCTCGGAATATCATCGAGCCTTCATGCAGTCCCTGGGCGTCCCCTGTTGTACTTGTAAAGAAGAAGGACAACAGCTGGAGATTTTGCGTCGATTATCGCCATTTAAACAAAATAACGAAGAAGGACGTCTACCCTTTACCACGCATAGACGATGCCCTGGATTGCCTTCACGGCGCAAAATATTTTTCCTCCATTGACCTTCGCTCTGGGTACTGGCAGATTGCCGTTGATGACATGGACCGTGAGAAGACGGCGTTTATCACTCCCGACGGCCTTTACGAGTTTAAAGTGATGCCATTCGGTTTATGCAATGCGCCCGCCACATTCGAACGTATGATGGACGCTCTGTTGCACGGCTTCAAGTGGTCCATCTGCCTGTGCTACCTGGACGACGTTATCGTTTTTTCGCCTTCTTTTGCAACGCACCTTGAAAGGCTATCGAAAATCTTATCTGTCTTTCGTAAGGCGGGCCTGCAACTCAATTCGGCAAAGTGCCACTTCGGCCGTCGTGAAATTTCTGTCCTCGGCCATCTCGTTGATTCTGTAGGGGTTCGCCCTGATCAAGATAAAATACGCGCAGTAAGAGATTTCCCTGTACCAACCTGTACCAAAGACGTTCGCAGTTTCGTTGGCCTCTGTTCTTACTTCCGCCGCTTTGTTAAAAACTTCGCCGACGTAGCACGCCCTCTCACTCAACTTCTCAAAAAAGACGCTGGCTTCATCTGGGGCCCTGAGCAAGCAGATGCGTTTCAAAATCTAGTGTGTCTGCTTACGTCTCCCCCTATCCTCGCCCACTTTGATATCTCATCTCCAACAGAAGTTCGTACAGACGCAAGTGGCTATGGCATCGGTGCAGTCCTCGCCCAGAAACAACAAGGACGAGACCGTGTTGTTGCTTATGCAAGCCGCCTTCTTTCGCCTGCTGAAAGAAAATATTCAATAACTGAACGGGAATGTTTGGCACTTGTTTGGGCAGTCGGTAAATTTCGTCCCTATTTGTACGGCCGGCCATTCACAGTAATCACAGATCACCACGCCTTGTGCTGGCTTTCGTCCCTTAAAGACCCTTCAGGCCGTCTTGGCCGCTGGGCGCTGCGCCTTCAAGAATTTGATTACTCAGTCCTGTATAAAACCGGCCGCCTGCATCAAGATGCGGACTGCTTGTCCCGGTATCCTGTCGACCCTCCAGACGGCGACTCCTCTAAAACCACCCTTCCTGTCGACGTTTTCTCTCTATCCGCGTTTCATGACATTGGAATCGAGCAGCGACGAGATACTTTCTTGGACGGTATTATCCGAAGGCTCACATCGGTGAGGCCCGACCCTTCCCTTCGAATGTTTGAAATACATGATGGTGTATTGTACCGTTGCAATATGCGTCCTGACGGCCCCGAAAGACTACTCGTCGTTCCCATTCAATTGCGTCACACTGTTCTCGCCCAGCTTCATGATGCACCTACAGCGGGTCACCTCGGCGTGTCACGGACCTACGACAGAGTTCGCCGGCGCTTCTTCTGGCCTGGCATGTACCGCGACGTCTGCCGTTATATTGCAGCCTGCGACCCTTGTCAACGACGGAAAAAACCAAATGTCCCTCCGGCCGGACGTCTTCAGCCACTGCACATCCCACGAGACCCATTCTACCGTGTTGGCGTGGACCTGCTTGGCCCTTTTCCTACGTCAGCTGCGGGTAATCGGTGGATTGCAGTAGCAACCGATTATGCTACCCGATACGCGATCACACGGGCCCTTCCAACCAGCTGTGCAACTGACGTGGCCGATTTCCTTTTGGAGGACGTCATCTTACATCATGGCGCCCCTCGACAACTCCTTACCGACCGAGGCAGCTACTTCCTTTCCAAAGTGGTTGATGACCTCCTCCGCTCCTGCGCCACTAAACACAAGCTCTCGACTGCTTACCATCCACAAACAAATGGTCTAACGGAGCGCCTCAATCGCACTCTCACCGACATGCTCTCCATGTATGTCTCCACCGATCACCGCGACTGGGACACTACGTTACCGTTTGTAACATTCGCGTACAATTCTTCCAGACACGACACCGCTGGGTTCTCTCCTTTTTTTCTGTTGTTCGGCCGTGACCCTGCGCTACCTTTCGACACCCTCCTGCCGGCCGGACTAAATGACAAGTCTCAGTACGCTCGTGATGCAATAATGAAGGCCCAAGCGGCACGCCAAGTTGCTCGACGACGCTTACTGGACTCCCAGGACAATCAGAAGAGCGTATACGACGCCCGCCATCGTGACGTCCACTTCACACCCGGAGATCTCGTTCTGTTATGGTTCCCCTCACGCCGCGTTGGACTTTCGGAGAAGTTACTCCCACGCTATTCAGGTCCCTACCGTATCTTACGCCAAGTAACTGACGTCACATACGAAATCACCCCTACGGACCCCGCCATCATTCACCCTCACACTGACGTAGTGCATGTTACGCGACTCAAACCGTATTACTCCAGTGCCTCCTGATTCGCACCGGGTCGGTGCTCCAGCCGCCGGGGAAATCATGTAACGGTAGGATGAGAACGACGAAGAAGACAAAGAGGAGGACGATGTTGTCAGATCTGCGAGCCAACTGGGCGCCATCTTGTCCACCACCGAGTTTATTCCTCGTTTTATAAAGTAAAGTTATTTCCCCGTAACAATATGCAGCGTCTCAACATGCTGCAGAAAATATTTGATGCCTTTATCAGATATCCCGGATGAAGATGCCAAGGCAGTAAGATGGCAAGAGAGAGAAAGGAAGGCTGGGGGATTAACCAGATCTTGGCATCCGGTTTGCTGCCCAGCACTGGGGGTGGAGAAATAGGGGCAAGAAAGGGGGTGTAGAGAGACAGAAAAGAAAACACTTGTGCACTCAGGAGTAGGATGGCAAACTTAACAGAGGATTTCTTACATTCTGTACAGACAGGGTGAGATATCTCTTGCGAATGAGCTGGGTGGCTCATTATAAAGTGTGCGTTTTGACTAAATCAGGGAATGGGTCCAGAATGCGCTGTTGAATCATGGGGGACACAAACCATTTCTGACGGTGCCGCTCACACTCACTCACGTCAACGTCTTTGATTGGGGCATGGCCACCACACTGCACCTGTGACACCACGAAACCATGGTGGTCGTGGTGTCGAACGTCTTATGGTGTCCGAATGCCACCTCACTTCCCGGATAAGACGGACAAAACACGGCTGGCAGCCCTTCGGTGACTTGTTTGACGAACAAAGAACGCCACTCTCCCCCGTCGTCGGCCCAGGCGCCGCGTGTAACAACGCTATATAAGCGGTGAGCAGAGGCGTAATAAGCTTGTCTGAGGCCACCAGTTTAAAAAAAACAAAATAAAATTTTAAAAAACTTGCCAGCAAAAAGTTTACAAAAGACGGCTGTATTCGTCAATAATGCGGAGACAGACACTTGAGCGACATGTCATATATGAGTACTCCAGCAAACATGTTTTCATCACGTACCTTGAACGGACCTACTGGCTCTGTGAAAGATGAATAAGAATTGTTGCGGACAGTGGTGATGTACTTCTGTTGCGAAGGTAATGCTCAAAATTAACCAAATAAATCTTAACTTTATATTCAGGTCTTAATAAAAAAGTTAGTCAAGTTAGAAAGCTCCTAAAGTGGCTAAGTAAAAAATTACTTCACCATACTTTAAGGTGAAGTAATTTGCAAATAAATAATGCAACCTCTGTTTAATTGATATTCAGTGACGTGACTGCAATCAACGGTGTGTCGTCGCTATAAAACTGGAACGTTATCTGCGGACACGAGCGGGCGAATGCAGCGGAGAACGAATATGTCACATAATAAAAGCGATGTGATGTCGCACATATTCGCCTGTACAACCCCGTGCTTTTTTTGCTTGCTCGTGATGTATTCGAAAGAGCTAGCCAAGTCTCGGGTAGAAGTCGAGCAGAGTAGCCGGGGCTGATAACAGGAATCTTTATATACACTATTTACACACTAAAGGTAGCTTGTTGATGGTAGCATCGTGGAAGCGTGATGGGAGCTTCTCAGGGATGGTTCAGAGCGTCTTGGTGCTCACGCTTTACGCCCTGGTCTTCCTAAAATTATCTGCAGGAGAAAACAGTGGACAGTTTGCAATAATCTGCTAGGCAGCTTTTCTGTAAGGTTAGTTTTTCAACCAAGAACTCACGATCACAGGCTGTTTTTCTCGCTCATTTCGTTTTTGCCATTCCATTTTTTTTTTGAGATCTTGTTGTGCTCGCGTGCCTTCGCTGGAATTTGGAGAGGTGACATTTTGTTGTACTCGCGTGCTCAAAATGAAAAAATAAAAGCAGTTTGTGAAAGAGAGTTTTTGGTTGAAAAACAAACCTTACAGGAAAGCCACCTTGCTGATCACTGTAAACTGACAGACTGCATGTCAATTCAGTTCAGGGCAGTCCGAACAAATTGTCGTCTTCATCTCCGTCCGCCAAATGGGGGGGGGGGGGGGTAGTGGTTATAAGAAGGTGCCTGATTTCTGCAGCCCCACAGGGAGCGCAGGGAGCAGCGAATAAGGACTTAAAAAAAATGTGAGAGGGAGAAAGAGAGAGAAAGTGAAACACTGCCTCCTTTTCAACCCAGGAAGGAGAGAAGGTGCACGTTCAGTTTGTCACACGGCGAGAGAGAAACATAACGTAGGTCACAGTGCAATAATACGCACAACACATCACAGTGCAATAACTTTGCGTCGCATGTGCAGAATAGGGTCTGCAGCGATAGGCAGGCTAGAACTTGTGAGAATGGAAGACTTGCAAGCACCACAGAGTGTGGTAAACATATCTGACGAGGGATCCCAAGCTCTCGGCTAATTGTTCAGCGCGTCTCTTGGCACGTCGAACAAAACAAGCAGCCTCGATTTCAAACAGCTCTTCCTAGGCCGTCAGTCAGTCAGGCGTGCCCAAAGAATTTTTGACGAGGGGAGCCAACAGCCCTAAAGAATTCGAAGTATGACTTTCGTGTTGTCGCCACTTTTGGCGCACCTCGAGAGTGTTGATCCGGAACAAATCAGGGTAGGCTTAGCTGCAATCGTCCCCCGCGTCCAGGCGGCGCCCAGCCAGGGAGGCCGTTCTTAACATCTTCTACAGACACACGCACATAAGCACGCACAGTTTCACTGCGAGAGGGAATTGGTAGTGGTCGCAATGACGTACGTAACGTGCATCTACTATAAAAATGCGTGCAGTGTATGCCATAGCTTCTTTTCTTTGAAAGTCTTGGAATTCTAGTATATTTTCATTAAATAGCTGAAGTATGGGGCGGTTGTTAGTCGCTTTTATTTGGGTTAAAGTACTACAAATATTTATTCGCCGCGCATGACTTCTGGAAATGATACTCAAAAAAAAGGAAATCGCTCCAATATTTTTTGAACTAAGTTCGCACGTGGGAGTACTTGTTCTCTCACTGCGCTTTTCCATGGTTCATGAGTGTTAAGCCCCACTGCTGCTTCTATAGAATGGTGTACGATAAGCAATATCAACGCAGTGACAGGATTTCCTACAGAATACCAAGCATTCGATCACCAGGAATTTTCCCTCCGGCATATTTTGATTAAAAGAAGCGACATATTTTTGCTGAAAACCCGGTTTATGCACTGGGGCCCGGTGCATAAACCGGGATCAAGAGTTCCAAATTGCAACTCTTGATCATCGCGAGCGCGAAGACGGCAAGTGAAAGCCTCTATGCTGTTGTCTGTACGGCTGGTGTAACGAAACCATATATAAAAATATTTTGCTTTGGACTCACTCGGACTGAGACTTACAAAATTTCTCTCTCTTTAAACTCACCGATGTTTTTGTCAGCCGGATCCTCTAATACTTTCCTCAAATATACCCACTCATACTCAGACTGATCAAAACGTTCCTCCAGCGCACTCACTCGGACTATTAGACTCGCCAAATGTTTCTAAAACAGACGCACTTGGACTGAAAATGAGCGATATTCGACTTGGTCCGGCTCATACAATAAACGTCGAAGGAGCACCATTGAAAAACACATGTGAAAGGATTGCAATTGCCAAGCAACACACACACACACACACACACACACACACACACACACACACACACATATATATATATATATATATATATATATATATATATATATATATATATATATATATATATATATATATATTGGATGAAAGAAAATTGGATGAAAAAATAACCCGCCGTGAGCAGGCACATTCCTTGGCAATACTGTCTGTTAGATCTCATATATATATATATATATATATATATAGATATATATATAGATATATATATATATATATATAGATATATATATATATATATATATATATATATATATATTATATATATATATATATATATATATATATATATATATATATATATCAGCTTTCAACATATAAAAACAAGTTGTTTCTACTGCCTCTAAATAATTATATAAAGAGAAACTTAACATTACATGTAATTTCCGCGATAGGCACATGCGCGGTGATAGCACTAAATACAATAAGTACCATATGAATTGGCTGCTGTAAATACCAATGCTATTTTCAAATTCGGTGATACTATGCTGGTATATACATTCGCCCACGCTTGTAATTTGGTCATTGTGCGGAATGCCGCAATATAAAATGTTTGTCAGCAGAAAATCTGATTGATTGATTGATATGTGGTGTTTAACGTCCCAAAACCACCATATGATTATGAGAGACGCCGTAGTGGAGGGCTCCGGAAATTTCGACCACCTGGGGTTCTTTAACGTGCACCCAAATCTGAGTACACGGGCCTACAACATTTCCGCCTCCATCGGAAATGCAGCCGCCGAAGCCGGGATTTGAACTCGCGACCTGCGGGTCAGCAGCCGAGTACGTCTTAGCCACTAGACCACCGCGGCGGGGCGATGTCAGCAGAAAATCTGAGATCCATGACTTGACAGAGTCGCGTTCTTTAAAAAGTCTGTTATTTGTCCCGAGTTTCGTATCAGGTAAGGTGCATTCATGGTTCATTATTCATCAAGTCTTCCTGCAAAACACTGCAAGAAAAACTTGTCTTCATTGGAAGGACCTGTGGTTAGTGCACATGTACGTGTTATCCTACATAAGCTGAGGCTTTCGACAATACCTCATCGGTTGCAATACAGCGCCTGTGTTTGCGTATTTTTAGGTGAGCATGATTGTGTTGTATTGTATGCTGCTTCCTCAAAAATAAAATAATGACTAGGTTATTAGCTACCTGGTGCAAAAACAAAACAAAAACAAGATGCAATATTTTTTCCGTCAGTACTCCTCTCTCTGCCCCCCACCCCCCGCACACACACGCACACGAGAGCTATAAGCGTCCAAGAAGAGAGAAAGGCTGCTTACGGTTGCGCACCTGTCATTCCTTCTCTAAATGTCTCGGTGTGAGGGGGTTTGTCGGAGCAGCGATGATATAATGTACGACTGTAATCAAAGGTGAACATTTGATTCAAGTCTGCCTGTTTTGGATAGAAACTGAAGGAATGAGAACTCCAACCAAAATATATTTAAGGAAAAAAACAGATGTTTTGAAGCTGGTCCGGCTTCTTCCTCAGGGGTGAGAGATTGGCTTCAAAAAGTCGTTTTTTAATATGTTTTGGTTGGCCTTTTCTCATTACTTCAATGTGCGAGTAGAAGTGGGGATGGTGGTAAAGGAAAGGGTTGCCCCAGTGGCTTTCGCAATACTTCATTAGGCAAAATATCTTCTCTTTTCATCTTGCTGTGTAATCTAGCCTTCTCATGACTCTCGGCTAAGCTTTGTATTGTGCTCGGTAGCTCAGGGTGAGGTGAGTTTCCGCGAACCTTACCTGCCTTCCAAACCAGTTACTGCATGCAAGCTTCCCCTGAATGGATGGATGTGTGGTTGAAGAAAAGGAAAAATACACTATCTTTCCTTGCGAGACCACGGCTCAGTCGCTTGAAGGGAAATGGGGGAGTGGAGAAAGGAGTTTAGGAGTAGGTAGGAGGAGAAGGTTTGGAAGAACGTGACGGCCATGGCTGCTAGAGAAGAAAGAGAATAGGGGCCGTCGGCAGGGCAGTCCGAGTAGTACGACTTGGAAATGTGGAGCTGCAATTATGTACGCAGATACCTATGGTCATTCTCACGAGAAAAAATGTTCTGGATCACCTTTCTTGGGCAAGAATACAGAAAACTAGCTAAACGAGAAAACCAAATATAAATAAAGAAATAACCGATAATCTAACCACCAAGTGTCACCACAGCTGCGGAAAAAAAAGAAGGAAAAACGTAATCCGTGACCGCAGCACCAGCGGCTACACAGAGGCATTTATTCGCAGAACACTGTGTATAAGAAAAGACACGAGAAACACGACACCAATGGCGCCGCAACGACGCCGCGTGTCGACCCAACTTGAGCTCTGGGAACAGCGAACTGAGCACAATGGCAGAACACACCACTCGCAACAAGTTTGCCCCATGCCAGTCCCGAAGGCACGGTGTAGAGCTCGTTGCGTTGTTTTGTAGTCTTTCTGCATTCCTTGAAGTGCACAAAGAGTGCGAAGGCTTCGGTACGAGAAACTTGAGCGTGGAAAACGACTTTGCCATCAAGCCTTTTGCAATGTGGACTGGACGAACGCAACGACGTGTGAGGGACAACAGAAAGTTCTTGCGCGCTTCAAAGATGTCTATGAATGGAAGAGTGTATGAATGCAAATAAAAAAATCTACAAAAACACGGGCATTGCTATGTTGTATAAGTACAACAGAATTGCAAGCCTGTTGGAAAAAGATGGCAGCAATATCTCATAAAGAGACTCGAGAATTAAAATCCTCTCTGATTGCCAAGATGTAAAAGAATTCTTCGACCACGTTTCAGCTTGAATAAATTTATTTCCGCGAGTGATGAAGGATCACGTACGGCATGAACGGTGCGTTTCTGCCTCCTTCCTTCTTGAAATATGGCCGCGAGAATTTTCATGGTACTCTAAATTACGCAGCTGCTGTTTAACTGGTAGCAAAAGACATGACAAAAGCCCATGGTCTGTGCCATCGCTACATTTTAACAAAACTTGAAATCCAGCCAGATGCGCATTGCTATCGGGAAATTTTTAGCGCAAACTAATGCTTTCTCACGACGTTCACAAGCACCCATCCTGTCTCTCTCGTTCTTCTTAACGTCTTGTTTAGCGCTCACAACTATCCCAATTGCCGCATTTATTCAAGAAAAAACTGAAGTTGCATCTGAGGGCACAAGCAGTTCAATGCAATAGAGAGAACGAACGGGTGCTCGATTGCTCACGAATCGTGCTGCTTTCTCGTCTTTGAAGCCACATTAATCATGAAACCGGAGCTTAGCAGTCATTCTCCGTTGATTAGGTACATAATCATAGATCAAGCTCAGTGTAGATTCCGATGTCACGTAATAAAGGTGACCTGGAGTGGCACATGCGTCACAACATCCTGCAGAACCCAATTCCATGCCTTCGTACCGTCATTCTCGTTTAATACGAACGTTTGTAGATTGGACTACAGAAACAACATTAAAAGACCGAGAAATATTTAATTCCTCCGTTCGTTAGTAACGCACTTCGTTATGCATTCTGTGCTTTGGGAGCAGATCACGTGATGAATTAACATAAAGTGCTGTTTCTATTTCACCACAGTCAGCGAACGGTGTACTCTACAAACACATCACCAACATTAAACTTCGTGCCAGCACAATGCATACAATCCTCAATTACATCGCCAAAAAAATGGGGTTTTCACAGAAAGAATTTCCTAATGCTTCGTTATATATTTAAACGTCAAATTTAAAAGTAGCACCACCATGAACGGGATTGACTCTACGGCCGAATTTCACTGCAAAAAGCGCTTGAATAACTGCACCTCCCAGGTATGCAATATACATTGCATGAGGTTTTAGATGTGTGGTGACATTATTAGTTCAGGTTACATTGTTTTAGTGTAGAATTAGCTTTTTAGTCACGTTTACTATGCTTTTTAATGTTAATATTTCACCTCATTGGTCATTTAGTGACGGTCATTTCATTTCCACATCCTTAAATTAGAATTATGAATAGTTGATATCCAAGCATTTTTTATAAATATATATGACTGGTGTTTATCAAAGAACATGGAATGAGTTCCGGGGAGAGAGAGTTATGAAAACTTTATCATTTGAAAAATAAAGTGTCCGGCTTTACAAGCCGGAACGTCAAGACGACAACAAGGCATGCCATAGTAGGAGGTTTTAAATATTCGGAACCATGGGTCGGCAAAATAAATGGAGCCTACATAGACTCGCTCAGTAAATGTGCTTTTACCTTAGGACTCGATATAGGGCCCAGCCTATAGCCAATATTTTGGTCACATATAGGTGACCAAAAATATTTTTCTCTGCAAAACATTTCCGCAATAGACTGCTTTCAATGGAGTAAATCATCTCGACATTTTTCGAACACACCAAAGATAGCCGCCAAAGCGCCTTGGACGTTTGGCGTAGAATGACCGATCAAACTTTACGTTGATACCTATCACTTTTCGTCTCCACTGTCTCTTTGCAAGTTCGTGTTCTTCCATTCTTGACATTCAACTTCACAGTAATTTAACAAATCCACATTATATTGGTTCTATAGAAGAAAATAGCTTGTGGTATACACATCTTAAATAAAACTTGGCCGTGCACTTACGCCTCATCTCACTGTTTTGTATCAATCATTTCACCATTCTCATCTCACCATATTGCCACGTGGTTGCGACGGCAAAGAATATGGTACTTGGGTTCCTCAACACGACATTTTTTATTTCGTAAACGTGTGCCTAGAAAAGTACAAAGTACTAGAAATTCACGCTTTACGCAGATAGCGGTACTTAGAGCATTGGTCGTCGGTACTATGATCTGCGTGAAGGTACGTCGCTATATATACCCGTGGAATCGAACATCATCAGTACTGTAGGTGTCTCAAGCTTATCAGAAGATTCTAAAATAATCTAGAATTTTTGCAGACAGCCAAGCGTGCTTTGCACAAGGCGATTGATTAATATGTGGTGTTTAACGTTTCAAAACCACCATACGATTATGAGAGATGCCGAAGTGGAGGACTCCAGAAATTATGACAACCTGGGGTTCTTTAACATGCACCCAAATATGAACACATGGGCCTACAGCATTTTTGCGTCTATCGAAAATCCAGCCGCCACAGGCGGGATTCGATCGCGCGACCTGCAGGTCGGCAGCCGAGTACCTTAGCTACTGAACCACAATGGCGGTGCCTTTGCGCTAGGCAGTGACATAAAAATACAAGCGAAGTGGCAGTATAATAATGTTGTGATAAAATTTCGGCAGATGCGACAGGTTCCACTGTGGATGCTATTTCCATACAGAATCGTCAGCGGGTAGCCACGTGTTGCTAGGTGGATCGACGTCTTTGGGTATTTTGAGTAGGCTAAGTTTCTACCTGAAACATACGGCGTGACGACAGCACTCACGTTGACTGTGAATTTTAGCGAAACGAAGTGCACGCTTCAGTTGGATGATATGCGTATTATTAAGAAGCTGTTGTGTATTCCTCAAAAGTCGAGAACATCAATGGTCGAGCGAACCTTCACTATCACGTGCTAGATGAAAGAAATATATCTACGTAATGTTTACAGCCAGCCTATAGACCGCAACTGACGGTGTGGGCCGGCATCACTCCTGTAAATTTATATATTTAGGGTTGTATCCGTTACAGTAAAAAGTAACTAAATACGTTACTCGTTACTCTAATAAAAAGGGGGAACGTTTCACGGCTCCACGTTATATATATATATATATATATATATATATATATATATATATATATATATATATATATATATATATATATATATATATATATATATATATATATATATATATATATATATATATATGTATGTATATACATAAAAAGGTAACGCATTACCATTACCGTAACCGAAAAAAACATAACGAATGTTACCTCTGCCGTAGCTCCGGAATCATCAGCTTTAATCAACGTGTCTTTGCAGAAACCAACAATGAGAATTTTTAAATTTCAAATTTATGCTTCACACATACTAACCCAAGCAAGGATTATACTCAATGTTCAATTAACGAGAATTATTTGTACAAATGTGCTGAACCTTAGCAATGTTATATAGAGGCTCTACGCCTGCCCATGTGATGGCTTCTGACTCTGCAGTGACCCAGGGTGAAACCATTTTTTTTTTCATTGGAGCATTATACGCAAAGTGAGGTTCGATAATCTATGGTATTCACAAAAAAGCTATCATTGAATTCTAAAGAAATTTAGAACAATAAGCCTTTTCTCAATCCTTCAGCACCTTCAATAAAGCATGTCGAAATCGTTACTGTTGGTCCTAGCTACCGAAATGGCCCGCCGCGCACCAGTAGGCAATTACGGAGGCCTACGGAGGCCTACATTGGTGCCTTTTTATTGGGGATGGGGGAGTATTGGGAGATGTCTTGGGGAGGAGGGTGGACACTTGCAAGTTTGTGACACCAGATGTGGCTTGCAGACGCGTAAGTCTAGAAAAATCACGAAGGGGGACACACATCTTGCAATAGCAGCCATATTGTTTTAATATTTTGCAGATTTTGTTTTTGTTTATATAAGAATTAAAATCATGCCTAGAAATCAAATTGACAAACGAACATAGGTTCCTAGCACTCGTCATTGCATTCTTCTATTGAGTCTTTTCCGGAACCAGTCGGGAGTGGCAGTTGCGATTTCAATTGTCTCACACACCTGATGGGTATTGAGCACGTGTACACGCTACAAAAAAGCCTTAAAAAGTTTAATGTTTTATACATACTTATCAAGAATTCTTATTTGTGACGTTTTTAAGAGAAATTTCGATGGGGCCTACTTGCAAGGGGTGTCCCCCTCCCCTGACCGAGCACAAAGGGGTCGGGGAGTCAACGTTCTCTGCAGGCGTGGTCAACGGGCGTCCAGGTCATGATCAGTATGTACTGTGCACCTGAGAAAATATTGCATTTGCTCTCCCACATATGGCCATTGACAGGTTTTTGTCTTGGGGGTAAGGAAACCCTTCTTTCAACTTGTATCATGGCTGAGGGAGGGGGTCGTGTTGCTGTCGCTAGAGTGGGTAGCAAGTGCTGGTGCAGCTTGAAGGGGTCAAGTGCCCCTTTTGCACCACGCTTATGTCTACACTTCATTCATTGAACACAACGGCGAGGACTAGTTGACTAAATTCGCAGATTTGTTTTCTTCCGCATCTTATACCGCTACATAAAACATTCTCATATTGTGAAAAGTAGCTATTTCGATTCGTTTGAAGAAAAGTAACATTCAAGGCATGACAGATACTCAAA
This sequence comes from Rhipicephalus annulatus, assembly GCA_013436015.1. Lineage (NCBI taxonomy): Eukaryota > Metazoa > Arthropoda > Arachnida > Ixodida > Ixodidae > Rhipicephalus > Rhipicephalus annulatus. Next base: position 125,068 of record WOVY01010158.1, on the reverse strand, counting down.
AGAGCGGTTTCCTGCAATCGCAATAAGAAAACTCGTAGCAGAGGTGCTTCTTTTTTCGTGCAGCATGCAATGTAAAAGTAAGATCTAATTCGGAAAAAGCAAACTGAGTGACGTGCGTCGATGCTTGCTCAATGTTCAATGAAAGAAGGTTTCATGAAGTATGACGTAGCCAACAACAAAAACAAACTGCCGCATCTTAAATTAAAAAAACAAGCAAAGTGCTGCACATTCGTGGTACAACATAGATTGAAATACGCGTTTTTTATTATGAAAGCGAAATAAAAACTATTTTACAAAACACTTTGCATTCATCGTGATGTCGACACATCTTTGTAGTGTCATTAGTGCTATTTGGATGAAAATCCCTGAATTTCAACTAATTCCACAACCTCTGGCAGAAGAACCTTTTTAATTTTTAGTTTCGGTTTCTGCGCCGCCGGCGCCGCCACCGCCGATGAAAATAGGCCGCGCGCCGCCACCAATGAAATAACCGGCGTGCGCCGACAACGCCGCCGACTCTGGACGACCTCCACGCCGCCGCCGGTCGAAATCACCTCGGCCACGTTCCTTCCTCCGTGACCTCGGCCAACAATGGGCCAATGGCTAGAGGTGTGCGCCGAGGCGATTTCGACCGGCGGCGGCGTGGGGGTCGTTCAGAGTCGGCGGTGGCGGCGTCATCGGCGCACGCCGGTTATTTCATCGGCGGCGGCGCGCGGCCAATTTTCATTGGCGGCGGCGGCGCCGGCGGCGCGGAAACCGAAACTAATAATTCAAAAGGTTCTTCTGCCACAGGTTACTGAATTAGTTGAAATTCAGGGATTTTCATCGAAATAGCACTAATGACACTACACAGATGTGTCGACATCACGATGAATGCAAAGCGTTTTGTAAAATAGTTTTTATTTCGCTTTCATAATAAAGTACGCGTATTTCAATACATGCCCATGTTCTACCACGAATGTGCAGCACTTTGCTTGTTTTTTTATTTAAGATGCAGCAGTTTTACCCACTCTAGCGACACCAACACGACCCCCTCCCTCAGCCATGATGCAAGTTGAAAGAAGGATTTGCTTACCCCCAAGACGAAAACCTGTCGATGGTCATATGTGCAGATGAGAACAAATGCAATATTTGCTCAGATACACAGTCCACACTGGTCACGACCTTGAGGGCCGTTGACTACGCCTGCAGAGAATGTTGACTCCCGACACCTTTGTGCTCGGTCAGGGGAGGGGAACACCCCTTGCAAGTGGGCCCCATTAAAATTTCTCTTAAAAATGTCACAAATAAGAACATAAAACATTCAACTTTTAATGCTTTTTTGTAACGTGTACACGTGCTCAATACCCATCAGGTGTATGAGACAATTAAAATCGCAACTGCCACTCTCGACTGGTTCCGGAAAAGACTCAACAGAAGAATGCAATTACGAGTGCTGGGAACCTACGTTCGTTTGTCAATTTGATTTCTCGGCATGATTTTAATTGTTATATAAACAAAAATAAAACCTGCAAAATAATAAAACAAAATGGCTGCTATTGCAAGATGTCTGTCCCCCTTCGTGATTTTTCTAGACTTACGCGTCCGCAAGCCACATCTGGTGTCACAAACTTGCAAGTGCCCCCCCCCCCCTCCTCCCCACGACATCTCCCAATACCCCCCTCCCCAATAAAAAGGCACCAATGTAGGCCTCCGTAGGCCTCCGTGATTGCCTACTGGCGCACGGTGGGCCATTTCGGTTGCTAGGACGAACAGTACCGATTTCTACATGCTTTATTGAAGGTGCTGAAGGATCAAGAAAAGGCCGATTGTTGTAAATTTCTTGAGAGTTCAATGATAGCTTCTTTGTGAATGCCGTAGATTATTGAACCTCACTTTGCGTATAATGCTCCAAGGAAAAAAAATGGTTTCGCCCTGTGTCACTGCAGAGCCAGAAGCCATCACATGGGCAGGCGTCATTAAGCCTCTATATAACATTGCTAAGGTTCAGCACATTTGTACAAATAATTCTCGTTAATTCAACATTGAGTATAATCCTTGCTTGGGTTAGTATGTGTGAAACATAAATTTGAAATTTAAAAATTCTCATTGTGGGTTTCTGCGGCAAAGACACATTGATTAAAACTGATGATTACGGAGCTACAGCAGAGGTAACATTCGTTGTCTTTTTTTTTTGTTACGGTATGTGTAATGCGTTACCTTTTTTATGTATATATATAAATATATATATATATATAACGTGAAGCCGTGAAACGTTCCCTTTCTTTTATTAGAGTAACGAGTAACGTATTTAGTTACTTTTTACTGTAACGGATACAACTCTAAATACATAGACTTACAGGAGTGATGTCGGCCCACACCGTCAGTTGTGGTTGCGGTCTATAGGCTGGCTGTACACATTACATAGATATATTCCTTTCATCTAGCACGTGATAGTGAAGGTTTGCTCAACCATTGATGATCTCGACCTTTGAGGAATACACAACAGCTTCTTAATAATATGCATATCATCCAACAGAAGCGTGCACCTCGTTTCGCTAAAATTTACAGTCAACGTGAGTGCTGTCGTCACGCCGTATGTTTCAGGTCGCCTACTCAAAATACCCAAAGATGTCGATCCACCTAGCAACGCGTGGCTACCCACTGACGGTTTTGTATGAAAATAGCATCCACAGTGGAGCCTGTCGCATCTGCTGAAATTTTATCGCAACGTTATTGTACTGCCACTTCGCTTGTATTTTTATGTCACTGCCTAGCGCAAAGGCACCGCCATTGTGGTTCAGTAGCTAAGGTACTCGGCTGCCGACCTGCAGGTCGCGCGATCGAATCCCGCCTGTGGCGGCTGGATTTTCGATAGAGGCAAAAATGCTGTAGGCCCATGTGTTCATATTTGGGTGCATGTTAAAGAACCCCAGGTTGTCATAATTTCTGGAGTCCTCCACTTCGGCATCTCTCATAATCGTATGGTGGTTTTGAAACGTTAAACACCACATATTAATCAATCGCCTTGTGCAAAGCACGCTTGGCTGTCTGCAAAAATTCTAGATTATTTTAGAATCTTCTGATAAGCTTGAGACACCTACAGTACTGATGATGTTCGATTCCACGGGTATATATAGCGACGTACCTTCACGCAGATCTTAGTACCGACGACCAATGCTCTAATTACCGCTATCTGCGTAAAGCGTGAATTTCTAGTACTTTGTACTTTTCTAGGCACACGTTTACGAAATAAAAAATGTCGTGTTGAGGAACCCAAGTACCATATTCTTTGCCGTCGCAACCACGTGGCAATATGGTGAGATGAGAATGGTGAAATGATTGATACAAAACAGTGAGATGGGGCATAAGTACACGGCCAAGTTTTCTTTAAGATGCATATACCACAAGCTATCTTCTTCTAAAGAACCAATATAATGCGGATTTGTTACGTTACTGTGAAGTTGAATGTCAAGAAAGGAAGAACACGAACTTGGAAAGACACAGTGGAGACGAAAAGTGATAGGTATCGACGTAAAGTTTGATCGGTCATTCCACGCCGAACGTCCAAGGCGTTTTGGTGACCACCTCAGGTGTATTCGAAAAATGTCGGGCTGATTTACTCCATGAAAGCAGTCTATTGCGAAAATGTTTTGCAGAGAAAAATGGTTTTGGTCATTTATATATGTGACCAAAATACCAGCTATAGGCTGGGCCCTATATCGAGTCCTAATAAAAGCACATTTACTGAGAGAGTCTATATAGGCTCCATTTATTTTGCCAACCTATGGTTCCGAATATTTAAAACCTCCTACTATGGCGTGCCTTGTTGTCGTATTGACGTTCCGGCTTGTAAAGCCGAAACATTTATTTTTCAAATGATAAAACTGTTCATATCTCCCCCTCCCCGGAACTCATTCTAGGTCCTTTGATAAACACCAGTCATCTATCTTTAAAAAATGCTTGGATATCAACTATTCATAACTCTCATTTAAGGATGTGGAAATGAAATGACCTTCACTAAATGACGGATGAGGTGAAATATTAACATTTGCGTGCTTGTGTGCGTGTGTCTGTAGATGTTAAGATCGGCCTCCCTGGCTGGGCGCCGCTTGGACGCGGGGGACGATTGCAGCTAAGCCTACCCTGATTTGTTCGGGGTCAACGCTCTCGAGGTGCGCCCAAAGTGGGGACAACACAAAAGTCATACTTCGAATTCTTTAGGGCTGTTGGCTCCCCTCGTCAAAAACTCTTTGGACACGCCTGACTGACGACGGCCTAGAAAGAGCTGTTTGAAATCGAGGCTGCATGATTTGTTCGACGTGCTACGAGACGCGCTTGGGTTCCGTCGTCAGGTATGTTTCGCAAACTCTGTGGTGCTTGGAAGTCTTCCATTCCCTCAAGCCCTAGCCTGCCTAGCACTGCAGACCATATTCTGCACGTGCGATGCAATGTTATTGCACTGTGCTGTGTTGTGCGTATTATTGCACTGTGACCTATGTTGTGTTTCTCTCTCACCGTGTGGCGAACTGAACGTGCATTCTCTCTCTTTCCTGGGTTGAAAAGAAGGCAGTATTTGACTTTTTCTCGCTTTCTCCCTCTCTCGTTCTTTTATCCTTATTCGCTGCGCCCTGCGCTCCCTGCTGGGCTGCAGAAATTAGGCGCCTTCTTCTAACCACTACCCCCCTCCCTCCGCCCCCAGTTCGGCGGACGGAGATGAAGACGACAATAGACCTCCACCGGGGTACGTCACCGCGTGACGTCACCGGTGCACGTGCAAGGCGGTGGTTGGCAAAACACTCCTGCCGGTGCCTGTGTGGGTGCAGTCGCTCGGTGCTTGGGGCAATTTTTTCTTCCTTTTGAAAGCGTAATCTTCATCTCACAGTGGCAACATTAGCTGTGGCATGTGTCAGAGAACATCTAGGTGTGTGATAAAGTGCGTGATGAAATGTTCGCTACGCTGGCTGGCTGGCTGTTTATCTACGAGAAGTGAACACACGTGGCGGTCTGTGCGAGGAACAGCGGCATCTTCTTTGAAAATGTGCAGTGCTGACGGTGACGTGTAGTGTGCGTTAAAAGGCATCGACAATATTGGTTCATCTTTACAGACGGTAAAATTGGGAATATTGTGCATGGTGTGTGCAGTGTGAATAATGCGATGCGTCCTGTTTGCGAAAACACTGGTATTCGTTGTGGGCCGGTTTCAGTATCAGATTGTCGATATAACTTTACGATCTGACATTTTAGTCAAGGTAAAAATGCATTTGACGCGATTATCCGCGAGTGGGTACATCACAACGTATGCGTGGCTTGCAGAAAAATAAAAGTACATGATCTCCTGGTGATATATATGACTACGCATGAGCTATAAGCATGTTGTAGCGTTGCCGAATCTGCATATATGCTTCACCACGGCTATAACTCGTAATATCGGATACCTGATATGTGTTAATGGAAACAGCGAAGATTTTGGTTTCTCATCTACTTTGTACTTTTACGACTCGATCCTTATGAAGTGAAAATGCGCGTTAGAAGTTTGTGTATCAGGCCTAAAAGAGCGATAGGTACGAAAACACGTTATAGGTGTCAAATGCAGCAAGATAACTGTGCCAGATAATATTATATATAATATCAAGATGTCGGGTTTTCAAAACATGAATTTTTATTAGGTTATTGAGAAACGCAGCGGCAGAACTTCACTTTGATTTTCACGAGGATATGTTAACCTCAGTCTAACCAATGGAAAGAAGTGGTGTTTTTTTTTATTCATCTCCGATGAGACTTTTGGGCAATGAGTGAGAATCTTATCCGTGACTTTGCGCACAGCAGCTCAAAACCATGCTGCCGCCAATTCCGTACCTCGTATTGCACATGCCACGATGGAAATAGAGTAAGTTTACAGCCATGCCGTGCAAATATTTCTCAAAGAGCCAGTAATCGTGTACATTCAAAAGGTTCGCTTTCAAAAAATATCAGATTTTTTTTATGGCTATCATCTACGTGGGTGAAGCCCACTGCATGTTAGTTGCGTCTCTCAGTACTCTAAACAGTTCCTCCGTCCATCCAACTGCGATTAGCAAATTTCCACACTATGGGCAGTAACCCTTCAGTGACCCCCTTCTTTCAAAAGTTGTAACTTTAGAACATAGCAATGTATAAATTTCTGTCGAAAGAATGCAGACATACAGCTCTGCTATGCACAAAGATGCCACCGGAGGAACTTTCTTGCCAACCAGCACCTGTTTCGAGAGAGGGTGTAGGGGGCGGGGTGCCCGCAGTGACGTCACACTGTTTACAAAAAGGGAGAGGTCTATTACTTTGGACTGCCCTGAACTGAATCGACATGCAGTCTGTCAGTTCACAGTGATCTGCATGGTGGCTTTCCTGTAACGTTTGTTTTTCAACCAAAAACTCTCGTTCAGACTGCTTTTCTTTCTCATTTTGAGCCCGCGAGTACAACAAAATGTCACCTCTCCAAATTCTAGCGAAGGCACGCGAGTACAACAAGATCTCAAAAAGGGGAATGGCAAAAATGAAATGAGCGAGAAAAGCAGTCTGTGAACGAGAGTTTTGAAAAACTAACCTTACAGAAAAGCTGCCTTGCAGATTATTGCAAACTGTCCATTGTTTTCTCCTGCAGAGAATTTCAGGAAGACCAGGGCTTAAAACGCGAGCACAGAGACGCTCTGATACAGCTCTCAGAGGCTCCCATCAAGCTTCCATGATGCTACCATCAACATATAGTATTACGCTACCTTTAGTGGGTAAATAGTGTATATAAACGTTCCTCTTATCAGCCCCGGCTACTCTGCTCGACTTCTACCCAAGACTTGGCTAGCTCCTTCGAATACATTACGAGCAAGCGAAAGGGCACGGAGTGGTAGAGGCGAAAATGTGCAACATCACATCGCTTTTGTTACGTGACATATTCGTTCTCCGCTGCATTTCCCCGCTCGTGTCCGCAGATAACGTTCCAGTTTTTATAGCGAAGACACACCGTTGATTGCAGTCACGTCATTGAATATCAATTAAACAGCGGTTGCATTATTTACTTGCAAATTACTTCACCATAAAGTATGGTGAAGTAATCTATTACTGGCCACCTGAGTAGCTTTCTAACTTTACTTACTGTTTATCAAGACCTGAATATAATGTTAAGATTTTTTTTGTTGAATCTGAGCATTACCTTCGCAACAGAAGTACATCACCACTGGCCGCAACAATTATTATTCGTCTTTCCCAGTGCCTGTAGGTCCGTTGAAGTTACGTGATGAAAACATGTTTGCTGGACTACGTCAGATATGACATGCCGCTTAAGTGTCTGTCTCCGCATTATTGACGAATCCAGCCGTCTCTTGTAAACTTTCTGCTGGCAAGTTTTTAAAATTTTATTTTGTTATTTTTAAAACTGGTGGCCTGAGACAAGCTTAATACGCCTCTGTTCACCACTGGATAGCGTTGTTACGCGCGGCGCCTGGGCTGACGGGGGAGAGGGGCGTTCTTTGTTCATCAAACAAGTCACCAAAGGGCTGCCAGCCTGCTGTCCGCCGTGTTTTGTCCATCTTAGCCGGGAAGTGGGGTGGCATTCCGACACCATAGCCCCGTGTACATGGACGCGACGGGGCGGGCTGAGTTGAGTGGCGGGTTCAGCTTACCTCGACGCGCTCGAGTTTATATGAACTCGCACGGACGAGTTGAGGTGAGCGGTGATCGCAGCGACGCTTTGCGTCGAGGCGAGCCGAAAGCCCGTCTTCCGGTACCGGTTTCCGCTCCTCCAAGCATAGCCTCCTATATTTTATAGAGGAGGCTATGCTCCAAGCCTGCGCTCTCGCCGCTGTGGGCTGCGGTTGTTTACGCAGTTGTCGCTCCACCACCGCGATGGCTGTCTTGGTATTTTTTCTTAGTTTGCACCAGCTGTACTTTATGGTTGTGTTGGTGTCTTGGCTAACACTGCACAACGCGATGGCAGCAGTGGTTCTGTTGCGGCACAGCGCTCGCCGCAGGCGTATCCGCAGCCTGACGCACCGTCCCCTGTTCACCCCTGGCTGGTCTCTCCAGGAATTCGCTGTACCGAATATAAATGATATTTTCTCGCGTAAAACAAAGATTCGTATTAAACTTACAGAAATAAATATTGTTTCTGCACCCTTTGAAATGATCCAAAGTGTATACTTTTTATATGGAGCGCCACACAGACCGATAAGTGCCTGAACATGAACAATATTTCAAATTTTTCAAAGTTCATGTGCCAGCGCTTCCAAACTACTGTCTTCGCGACTCGTCTTTTTCCCCCATTTACCGTCAACAATGCAAGCAATCTATGCAGCTGCGTTGTCTCTGGAAAATTTGAAAAGCTGTAAAAATTTCTGATTTTGGTCAAGAACACTGCATTGCTTCCCCGCAAAGCACATTAACATACACTAGTGGTGAATGCGTTTTAACAAGGAAATGCGGTTCTTTTCCTACCGACTACAATCGTTTTACCATGCTGCGTATAATATCTCACTTTTTCGAAGTTTCGTCGCAACCTAACTGCCACCATATATAAGAAATTAAAATGTTCTTTAGAAAATTGGTTCCAAAAATGAGTAGTGTAGTAAAGTGACCAACCATTACTTTTTAGAGTGTAATCGTAGATGGTATAACGTACTGTCTGGGATATTTGGCGTGGAACGACCCTTATCTCCTCCAAAACCCGAACACTAAACCCGAAAAAACGTTCGAAATGCCTAAGTCCATTCAGGGATTCATGGAACACGAATTAAAAAGAGCGAAACCAACCCTGGACTACGCTTTTCCTCGGGGGAAATTGCATGTATTGGTAAAGGCACTTAATTTTTGTGATAAAGTCAATTTACACCACTTGCAAAAAAAACCCAAAACAAAACTTGCAAAGAATAAAATACCCGAAAGTATTTTCCTTTTCATAGTCGAACCTGGCTGTGAAGAACGCAAATTAAATGCAAGCGGAGTTGGAATGCTGTGCATTAGTAGACAATTCTGTGAATTTTCGCTAATGTATTGTGATGGCGAGGTGACCAGAAACTTTATTGAAGCGTTCATGTGCACGTATTTGAGATATCTAGCGCACAAGCCGATTTCCTGCTACGGGCAGAGCGAAATAGCCGGTCGTGAGAACGATAACCAACAAGCTCTCGTAGGGCGTGCCAATCAAGATTTAAACGTAAAAGTGATCTGCATTTACCGCATAACAGAACGATGTCCTCCGCGCGTACCGCGCGTGCCGGCCGACAGAGAAAGAGCAACGTCGGAGTGATGGGGACAGGGGAAGCGGAGGGGGCGACGGGCGGGAGAGGTCACGAGCCGCCAACTCAGCGCGACCAGTTATACATGCCCTTTCTGAGCGCGGCGAGTTCGGTGAACCTACCCCCTGTCTCCGGGTCGACGGGACTCGCCACGACGACTCTCCGCCCCGACGCGTCCGATTATACATGGGGAGGGCGAGTCCAGAAAACCTGTTTATTTCGACTCAACGCGCCCTCGTCGGGTCAATGTAAACGGGCCTCATAAGACGTTCGACGAGACGACCACAATGGTTTCTTGGCGTCACAGGTCCAATGTGGTGACCACGCCCCAATCAAAGACGTTGACTTGAGCGAGTGTGAGCGGTACTGTCAGAAATGGTGTGTGTGTCCCGTGATTCAACAGCACATTCTGGACCCATTACCTGATTTAGTCAAAACGCACACTTTATAATAAGCCACCCAGCTCATTCGCAAGAGATCTCTCGCCCTTTCTGTACAGAACGTAATAAATTCTCTGTTAAGTTTGCCATCCTACTCCTGAGTGCACATGCGTTTTCTTTTCTGTCTCTCTACACCCCCTTTCTTGCCCCTATTTCTCCACCCCCAGTGCTGGGCAGCAAACCGGATGCCAAGATCTGGTTGATCCCCCAGCCTTCCTCTCTCTCTCGCCATCTTACTGCCTTGGCATCTTCATCCCGGATATCTGATGCCTGAAAAGGCCGGTACCAACGGAGGTTAAAGAATAAAACAGATGGTGAATATTTTCTGCAGCATGTTGAGACGCTGCACATGAGTGGTCATCCTCAGAAATCATCAACTTTAACACCACGGACAGGTGATGATATACCCTGAGTAGGTTCGAGCATGTATTATGCCTCGACGCTTTTAATCTCCATTAAACTTCTCCCTTTCGATTTCATCCTTCGGGGCTTTGTGTAGTCCTTCACCTAACGCACTGCATTCGTGCTGCACTGCTACTACTTCATTTCTTCTGTATATACGCCCTGTTTCGGGCACGATCACAGGCTGCCATCTTGGACTGATAATGACGCCGTTTTGCATCCATATAAATATTCGAATAGTGCTACGGTGAACTCGCATGCATCAACATGCTGGGCCAGTACATTCAACATCGTATGACCATAATCATTGCTAATTACGACATATAAAACCAGCAAAAATTGCTTTTAAGCCTAAGATGGCAGTGTCTATGCTTTACTGTAACTGTTACATTTATTTTTTGTCAATTTGTCCAATATATCATTTCATGCAGCGGCCGCAGAACTTGTGCAGCTGTTCATAGTGGTACTCTCGGTCTCTGAAGCCGGATGAAGATAACTAAGAAGCCTGGTTTATGCTGGCTACATAAAATGTGAAACGAAGCTATAAATTTAGATGAAAAAGAAAAAGACAAATTTGTGAAAAGTCAGTATTGGCGCATAAATGGCGCACCGATTGCGCCGATGAAAATCATCGGCGGCGGCGGCGGCGGCGCGCCGATCAGTTCGCGTCGGCGGCGGCGGCGCGATGAAAACTTTCGGCGGCGGCGCGCCGACCAGTCGGCGCACACCTCTACCAATGTCTAATCTTCGTACTTCTGGCCTGTTTCTGGCTCCATGTGTGTTCGTATGGCTTGAAGGTGTTTTCTCACAAAACAAAAAATCATCAAATGTTCAGTGGTTGCACTCCTTTACCTCATTTTTTTAAAGCTTACCTTTTTAAATTAGGTCACAAAGTTCAAAAGCATATTTTCTTTTTTTTAAACAAAACCGTAACCCGCAATTATTGAAGCCGCAATTACGATTCACCGCCCACAAGTACAAAAACTAGGCAATAATGTGCACTACCCATCATTCCCATGGTCGCTGAACAATCGTAGAGTTTTTGTATATGCTACCTTTAGGTAGCATATCTCAAGGTGGAATATGCAGTAACTCTGAACGATCGCAGCGCCAGAGTCCCTATAGTTAATTGGCAGACTGCTGCGCCGCGCACGAGCCATTCCCACACAGAAACGGCTGCTGCGCCGCACGGAAGTGACGTTTGTATTTTCTGGTTAGGCGCTTTGTTTGAATAGTCGGGAGTGTCTAGCGGTACGTCTAGACATAACGATAAAAGCCGTTAAAATTACGTTCATACAAAAAAGTGAACAAAAATATTATTTAGGTTTAGCGTGACAACAATACAAAAACCGGCTTGTTTGTCATCTCATGCCGATCGGCAGCTGTGGCGTAGTTGGTTAAAGCAACACATGACCTGGTGAGGTCGGTGGTTCAAGTTCCATTGCAGTTATCGTTACTTTTTTTGTTCACGCATGTATTGTTTCAACATTTGCGCCTCCTCATTAGTCCGACTTGTCGCTGGTGGTGGTGGTCCCGTCCACAAGCCCTTTAATATTGGATCTTCGATGACTTTTGCAGGATTGACTATATTTATTATGATAAAGTCACAACGCAAGGTTCCCACTACTGTCTGATCGTACCGGCTTAAAGCCGGTACGCACCGATGATCTCACCAGAGAATGATTGGCCACCCTGGTGCAGTATCTGGCCACCCCCTCCCGTAGGCATTCGTCAATTAACTCACGGCCCTCAGTCCCCACCAGCTGCGGAGCAACTGACCACGGCGGCGGTCAGATCTGCAAAGCAGCAGAGGGTGCTAGGAATCTCTGGATACGGACAGGCCACCATTGGAACTTGAACTTAGCAACGTTTAACGTTAGAACGTTATCTAGTGAGGGAAGTCTAGCTGTATTATTCGAGGAGCTAGAAGGCATTAAATGGGATATAATAGGGCTGAGTGAGGTTAGGAGGACAGATGAGGCCTATACTGTGCTACAGAATGGGCACGTCATTTGCTATCGGGGCTTGGCAGACAGAAGAGAACTGGGAGTAGGGTTCCTAATTCACAGAAACATAGCTGGCAACATTGAGGATTACTATAGCATTAATGGAAGGGTGGTAGGTATTGTAATTAAACTGAATAAAAGATACAAAATGAAGGTAGTACAGGCTTACGCGCCTACATCCAGCCATGATGACGCTTCAGTTGAAAGCTTTTATGAAGACGTGAAATCGGCAATGAGTAAGGTGAAAACACAGTATACTATAGTAATGGGCGACTTTAATGCAAAGGTAGGAAAGAAGCAGGCTGGAGACCAGGCAGTAGGAGATTATGGCATCGGCACTAGAAACGCCAGAGGAGAGCTACCAGTAGAATTCACAGAACGCAATAATCTGCGTATTTTGAATACCTTCTACCGAAAACGAGAAAACCGCAAGTGGACATGGAGGAGCCCTAATGGCGTAAATAAGAACGAAATAGACTTTATAATGACTGCACACCCAGGAGTCATGCAGGATGTGGAAGTGGTTGGCAAGGTAAGATGCAGTGACCATAGAATTGTACGGGCTCGAATCCGCCTAGACTTGAAAAAGGAACGACAGAAACTGATACGCAAGAAGCCAATCAATGAGCTAGCACTGAGAGGGAAAGTACAGGAATTCAGAGTGTCACTGCAGAACAGGTACTCTGCTCTTAGCGAGGACACCAACCTTAGTGTAGATACAATGAATGATAATCTGACGAGTATCATCACGGAGTGTGCAGTGGAAGTTGGAGGCAGGGTAGGTAGACAGGACACCGGCAAGCTTTCCCAGGAAACGAAGAACCTAATTAAGAAGCGTCAAATCATGAAAGTGTCAAGTACAACAGACAAAATAGAACTGGCAGAGCTTTCGAAGTTGATTAATAGACGTAAAGTATGCGATGTAAGAAGGTATAACATGGAGAGAATTGAGCACGCTCTGAAAAACGGAGGAAGCGTCAAAGCAGTGAAGAGGAAACTTGGGATAGGCAAAAGGCGGATGTATGCACTAAGGGACAAAGAAGGCAAAATAACTACCAATATGGATAGGATAGTTAAATTAGTGGAGGAGTTTTACAGAGATCTGTACAGTAGCCGAGACAACCACGACCTTAATACTATAAGAACTAGCAGTAACCCAGACGACACCCCACCGGTAATGATAGAAGAAGTCAGAAAAGCTTTGGAGAGCATGCACAGAGGCAAAGCTGCTGGTGAGGATCGGGTAACGTCAGATCTGCTGAAAGATGGAGGACAGATTGTGTTAGAAAAACTAGCCACTCTATTTACGAGGTGTCTTCTGACGGGAAAAGTACCAGAGTCTTGGAAGAACGCTAACATCATCATAATACATAAGAAAGGAGATGACAAGGACTTGAAGAATTACAGGCCGATCAGCCTGCTCTCTGTAGTATGCAAGCTATTTACAAAGGTAATTGCTAACAGAGTAAAGAAAACATTAGAATTCAATCAACCAAAGGAACAAGCAGGATTCAGAACAGGCTACTCAACAATTGACCACATTCATACTATCAATCAGGTAATAGAGAAATGCCCAGAGTATAACCAACCACTATACATAGCCTTCATAGATTACGAGAAGGCGTTTGATTCAGTAGAAATATCAGCCGTCATGCACACACTGCGGAATCAGGGCGTAGATGAAATATATATAAACATTCTGGAAGAAATCTACAGGGGATCAACTGCTACCATAGTGCTTCATAAAGAAAGCAACAGAATACCAATAAAGAAGGGTGTAAGGCAGGGGGACACAATCTCCCCAATGCTATGCACTGCGTGCTTACAGGACGTTTTCAGAAGCCTAGATTGGGAACAGTTAGGGATAAGAGTTAATGGAGAGTACCTCAGTAACCTGCGCTTCGCCGATGACATTGCATTGCTGAGTAACTCAGAGGATGAATTGCAACTCATGATTACGGAGTTAGACAAGGAGAGCAGAAAGGTGGGTCTTAAAATTAATCTGCAGAAAACGAAAGTAATGTACAACAACCTCGGAAAGGAGCAGCGCTTTGCGATAGGTAATAGTGCACTTGAAGTTGTAAAAGACTATGTCTACTTAGGGCAGGTAATAACCGCAGAGCCTAACCACGAGACTGAAGTAACTAGAAGAATAAGAATGGGGTGGAGCACATTCGGCAGGCACTCTCAAATTATGACAAGTAGATTGCCACTGTCCCTCAAGAGGAAGGTATATAACAGCTGTATCTTGCCGGTACTTAGCTACGGAGCAGAAACCTGGAGACACACAAAGAGGGTTCAACTGAAATTGAGGACGACGCAGCGAGCAATGGAAAGAAAAATGGTAGGTGTAACCTTAAGAGACAAGAAGAGAGCAGAGTGGATTAGGGGACAAACGGGAGTTAAGGATATCATAGCTGCAATAAAGAAGAGGAAATGGACATGGGCCGGGCATGTAGCACGTAGACAGGATAACCGCTGGTCATTAAGGGTCACCAACTGGATTCCCAGAGAAGGGAAGCGGGGTAGGGGGAGACAGAAGGTTAGGTGGGCAGGTGAGATTAAGAAGTTTGCGGGTATAAATTGGCAACAGCAAGCACAGGACCGGGTTAACTGGCGGAACATGGGAGAGGCCTTTGTCCTGCAGTGGACGTAGACAGGCTGATGATGATGATTATGATAAAGTGTTTTGCGAATTAGTGCTCTTAATCGGCGAGATGCAAAAAACACAAAAAATCGAATGCAGCTGGCTGCATTGGTTTCTTGGCCACAGGAATGTGGATTTTCACGGTTTATCAAAGTTTTGATGACAGAAAGGTGCACTGCAACGTAGTCTCGGGCAACTTTTTTTATGTCGCTCGGTGTACCCTCACCTAACGAGGTAACCGGCAGGCCGCTTTCTTTAAAAATACTGACGTGTCACCGCAATGTTCTAGGCGATCAGCACTTGATAAACAATGCCCAAGGGCAAGTGCCGACGGCGTTAGCCCATCTAACAACAAAACAGCTTGTCAGCCTTGCTCAATAACACGCGCGGCCTGTGACAGCACGGGAGCATTCACGTAGCAACGGAGGAGAACGGCCGTACGTGTTCGCACTTGACAAAACAGACGGCAATGCAGTAGCTCTGGCCTTCGGAGATCACAGGCTTCGTAAGAACATTACAATAAAGTTGTTTCCATTCATCGTATGAACACTTTGCCGACGCACTGGGGTTTCATGCATGTGCGTCCGGTCAGTCACACGTGAACCCTGCGAAAGCATTTATTTCATCGTCGACCTTGTCCTTCGCGACAAGCAAAACTCGGCAGCAAGAACACTTTCACCTTTGACAACACCACGCTTGGCATTGCAATCTAGAAAAGGTCGTACGTCCAACAACTGTAATCCGCACATCATACTATGGCGCACACACTCAAATGAAGCTGCGGCGCGGTGGATGGCCCCACTAGCTCCAACCACCAGGTTCAACTAAGCATCCAGCAATCACATGAAGCAGCGACGATACTCCAGTCCTTCTTGGGAGTGGCCTAGGCCATGGCCACGATTTCATCGGAGTTTTCACCATCAACATATCGCAGGCGGCTATCATCTTGCTGTGTTTACCTTTCGCAGCCGCAGTGCCCATGGCGCCCCCTGTATTCAAAACACTTGTAATACGTATTTAAATAACAAATCTAAGCTAATTGACTCGCTAAACACATGTTTAGTAAAAATTTTGTAGGTTTAATGCATTACGCACGAATAATTTACACGTTTAATTAGCTTTAGGTGATATTTTTTTAAGCGACGTCACTTCTGCGCGGCGCAGAAGCCATTTTTGTGTGGGGATGGCTTCTGCGCCGCGCGGCGCACAAGACGCTGCCTAGTTACGTGGCTTTTCTAGACATCACTGGGGCATACGACAACGTTAATCAGGAAATTTTGTGGGATATATTGAAAGGAATGGGCATGGGCGACGACTGTATACAGCTTTTGAGGGAGATATACCGAGAAAATACAGTTTGCATAGAGTGGGAAGGAATGCGTAGCAAAGAGAACGTTGAGGTTAGCAGGGGTCTGAGACAGGGATGTCCTTTGTCCCCACTGTTATTCATGCTGTACATGGTGAGTATGGAAAAAGCGCTAGAAGGTAGCAACATTGGTTTTAATCTGTCACACAAACAGGGCGGCATGATGATTGAGCAGAAGCTTCCAGGTTTATTTTATGCGGACGATATCGTCTTATTTGCGGACAGTCGAGATGATATACAGCAGCTGGCGAATATATGCGGAAGGGAAGGTGAAGCTCTTGGACTAGGATTCAGTGTAACGAAGTGTGGTTTGATGGTATTCAATGATCCCTGTGATCAGACGGTGTCCATACAAGGCCAAGAAATACCGAGGGTAAGTGAATACAAGTACCTTGGAGTATGGGTAAATGAGAGTGATAGATACATGGAGGTACAGGAAAAAGCCTCGGCAGCAAAAGGAAAGAGGAATGCGGCAATAATGAAGCACAGAGCGTTGTGGGGATACAATAGGTATGAGGTGCTTCGAGGTCTGTGGAAGGGTGTAATGGTTCCAGGGCTTACTTTTGGGAACTCAGTGGTGTGCATGAGGGCAGAGGTGCAATCGGGAATGGATGTAAATCAAAGGACTGTGGGACGCCTCGCGTTGGGTGCTCACGGGAAGACGACAAACGAGGCTGTAAAGGGCGATATGGGGTGGGCAGGTTTTGAGGCGAGGGAAGCGCAGAGCAAAATAAAGTTCGAAGAAAGGCTAAGAAATATGAAGGAGAGTAGATGGGCAGAGAAGGTGTTCCGTTATTTGTATAGGAAGAGCGTGGACACACAGTGGAGAAAAAGAACTAGAAGACTCACTAGTAAATATACGGCTGGTATTGTGAGCCATATGTCAACAAAGAGCGTTAAGGGAAAAGTCAGGGAGGCGGAGAGGATTTACTGGATGGCAGCTATGGAGAAAAAACCGGCTTTGAGTAACTACCGAAAGGGCAAAAATGAAATAAGGAGGGAGGCATTTTACGATAATTCAAGGGGAAGCGCTTTACTGTTTGAAGCGAGATTGGGTTGCCTTAGAACGCGTAGTTATAAAGCAAGATTCAGTAAAGAAGAAGAACAATGCACATGCTGCGGGAAAGATAAGGAAACGGCGGAACATGTTCTGATTGAATGTGGAGATATCCACCCAGGTGTACGTTTGGGCACGAACCTACAGGAAGCCTTGGGTTTTAGGGACAACAATGGAAAGCTGAACACACCCGCGATTGAAATAAGTAAGAGACGGTTAGAGTATTGGTGGCAGAAAATTAGAGAGAAAGGAAAAAAATAAATATTGGAAAAATAAAATATGGACAGTGTGCCGTAAATGGCATAGAACTTAAGCTGAAAATTTACCTTTTTTCCATTAAGATAGAATTTATCGAAGTAGAGGCATTAGGCCAACATAAAAAAAAAGGGAAAAAAGTTTTTTTTTTTTTTTTTGTCGAGCCTGGTGGCATACTTGTCACCACCCCGTTATAAAGGGGACGCTCATAGCATCCATCCATCCATCCAGTTAATTTTAGGAAACACTATGTGCAACGCAAAACAGTACCTTGCTAAATTATTACTTAAAAAGCTATAAAAACTGTTTTTTTAAACATAAAAAAACTTGCTGATTAAGAATGCTCAATTTTTTTTTTGCTTTTTGTAAGATGGTATTAGTCATTTTTGTCATCTTTGTTGCTTCACTTGCCTGCTTCATAATCAACACCATGACCTACTACACTCCTGACCTGCCCAGAGAGCACCTCTTCCAGCGCCCACGTTCTAGTTCATACCTTCTGCCGCTAGGGCCGTAACCTACGAGCGGCGTGGCGCTAGGCAGCACCTGCTCGCTGACGTCATCTTCACTCTTTGTGGTCAAATTTTGACCAACAAAGCACTCGTAGTGCGTATTTATGATCCAAAATTTAGAATTATTCAGAAATAATAATACTAAAAGACATTCAGAATTTTTTTGCAATAAAATGCACGCGACCACGCATAGGCTGCCCTACATCGTGTAAATCTACGGGTTCCCACGTTTGTCAACCAGTGTGCTATAAATACTCAAGCGCTCTGAACACCTTGCTTAACCAGCAATGTATGGGAAGAAATAGTCACATATATGCCGCCAGTTCACTGCAGAATGCAGGCATTCTTATACCAGCGCCTACAAAACAACCGTAAAGAAACAGACGAACAGGTTATAGGTAGCGCCACCTACGGCGAGCGATTGAACGAGAGCGGGGACACGCGCTCCCATAGGAACCCCGCTATCTGAACAGGTCAGGAGTGTAGTAGGTCATGATCAACACCTTTATCTACCCACTGTGTTGTAGCCAGTCAGTTTGTCAGCCAATCCAATCCGCAGAACAACGCAGGCGTTAGTTCACTTGTCGGCCATTCCAGAACACCAGTGGTAGTGTTCTGTGTGAATACTAGCTAGGTGTATTCTAATTTGCAGGGGTCAATATCTGAACCCCAGTACTCGTGTCTCAGCCGTAACTGAGTCCGAAGCTTGCTGTGCGTGTCGAGTGAGTGAGTGAAACGTCGCCCGTCAGGTATTACCTTTTCTCGGCGAGTAGACAACAAGCACATGCCCCCGCGCAAAAATACGGCACGCCGTGGTCGGCCGTGGGCGAAGTTCGGAAATAGCGGTGATCGGACCGCGCAGGACGAAGCATCCGACGGAGCGGCGGTCGTAGCTTTGAGCGACGACAACATGACGAAACCCGGCAGTCCAGCGAAAAAGGCGGCCACACCGGCGCGCAAGGTGCCAGCAGCGCCGAAGCCTCGGCCCGGCGCCGCCGCCATTGAACAACCGGCGGTGAAAAAACGCGCCGTCGCCGCGACCAAGCCGGCGGCCGAAAAAGCAGTGCGAACCGTGAGCGAAGCCTCCGAGGACGACGGTGCTTTCGAGGCACTCGTGCTCGATGCAGATGACGACGAAGATGTGCCCGCTGGAGACGAGGAGAACGTCGCCGAAGACGGCAACGGAGAAGACGCTGCGGCTAGTCGAGACGATGAAGAGGGCGACGCAGAGGAACCACTGGGCGGTGCCGAGGTCGCTGAAGATGATGCCGAAGGTTGGGTAGACGAGGCCGCGGAAGGAGACCTCAACGAAGAAGGCGGCGAGGTGGAGGAAGGCGGCGACCACATCGAAGCGGACGAAGCGGTTGACGTCAAGGCAGAAGACGGATTGGAAGGTGACGCTGAGAGGGATAACGCTCCCGGTGAAGATGCATCGGACGGGGATCCAGAAGCGAGCGCCGAAGGCAACGAAGGAGCGGAGCCTCAAGCAAATGGCGTTAAAATCGAGAACGGCGGAGAAGAAGATACGGCGGCTGCAGGTGAAGGTGAGACCATCGTTCGCGACCTGGCGCCTTCCGAGCGAGACTTCGTGATGGCCGAAGACGAGGAAGTCAAGGAGGAGCCGACGAGAGAGGTGAGCCGGCTGTGGGACCTGTGCCCCGACGTTGAGCTTGAGCAGGCAGAGACCATTACGGCGTCGCTGCACGACAGCATCCGACGCTCGGTGCGCCAGTTCATCGAGAGACTGCTGCGGGTCGCCAAGGAGACCGGCGGGCTTCCCGAGGAGGCTCAGGTGAGACATAGTCTATCGTGTGTTAGGCCCGTAACCACGAATCAACTTGCATTCATATTCGTAGTGCAAAAGAGAACCAGGTGGAAGGAACGCATATACAGGACGAACATGAATGCAAGTGACTCAAGCTTACCCGCATCACTGCTTTGACACAAATCAACCTTATCCTTACCTCTCATTTTCCTAAACCTGCTCCTTTGTGTGCACATAACATGCTTTATAAACATATACCAGGATAGTGCTTGCAAGCCAAACTTTGTTATACTTTGCCATGCTTTATTCATGCTCCCAAATGCGCAACTGGGGCATAAGAACAATAAGAAAACGAAAAATAAGGGCAAAGCTGGTTTGTGAAGTTGGACTTTAGCCACTTTATTAAAACTCGGTCTGTACGAAAAATGGCTTGAGCGAGTTGAGAGCCCAGCATAAATTTGGCCACATGCACTGAAATACTGTGTGCTGTGATACTGTGAACTTGGAGGATCGTTTTGTTTTCAGCAAGTGCTTCAAGCAGTACTTGAGGGCATAGTGCAGTACTTGAGGGTGTTGTGCAAAGCACCAATTTGAAGATTCGGCATTGTGATGAAATTGTGGCTGGAAACTGTATGAAATTCATGCACATTTATTTTTGAAGAATAAATATAGGTGTGAGTTGGTAATTGAGGGCTATACCTTGTGCATATATCTGGGGTTCGAGGTCCCAATAGCACGATAGGATTGTGAGGCGCCATAGTTAAAGGCTCTGGAAGTTGGGATCACCTGAGGTTATTTGACGTGCTCCTAAATCCGAGTACACAGGCCTCGAACACTTTTGCCTCCAGCGATAATGCATTCGAGATTCGATCCCGCTACCTTCGAGATTTGCAGTCGACTGCCATGACCACTAGACCAGTGCAGTAGGACTTTGTAGGTGTGTTCTGTTGCAAAGAATGACACGGACTTGATGCCTGTACTCGTTTTGATGGGGGCAGGATGCAAAACAAAATAGGCATGTAGTATTCAGCGCGTGTTCAAACGCACCCAGGTTGTGCATAATGATCCGGAGCTCCATGGTACTGTGCTGCTTATAGCAGCCCATGTAATGCTGTAGGAAATTAAACATAAGCGTTTTGCCATCTCGCAGGATGACCAGCCCATGTTTGGCTGCAGCCTCTGCAATGTCAAGATGCACAAGCCGGAGTTGTTTGACACCCATGTGGGAACACAACGCCACGTTAAGCGCCTTCGCTGGATGTACTTCATGGGCATGAACAGTTAGTACTATTGTTACTGTGTTTTCCTTATCGTTTCCGCATGTACAGCAAAGGTATCTAAAGCAATGTTTGTGTTATATATGGCAATGGTATGTACGACATATCACAAAAGGTGCCTTCACGTTACTCCAAGATCTCTGAACGTGTGATATGCTGTGACGGTGCATGAAACTGGAGCATAACGATTTGACAGGGGGTTTTTAAAAACATGCCAACAGTTTTGTTGATTATGCTAGCTAAATTTTGTACAGGAAGGGTACATGTGTACCTATCGCGTAGAGTGCTACATTTAATACTTCCTGCGAGTTGGGCCAAAGCCATAATATTCCCCAATATTGCATCACACAGCTGGAAAAGGCAAAAATCTGCAATCTCAGATTTGTTTTTCATCCAGCTTTGCAGAAACATGACTGCTAGACACATAGTGCGAATTTTCTTATCATTGGTCATGCAAACATGCCATGGTCCATAATTGTACACACTGCTGTCCATGGTACTAACATAAATCTGGAGACCGTTAAATATGCTGCTGGCAATTCGATCACAGCTTGTATATCAGCGCAAATGCTCGTGAAGACTATCATTCCCTGCATGATCATGTGACCCTTCAGTGAAATATGACGCATGTACACTCGAGTGCCAACAAAATCAATTGCAGCTTTGAAAAAGACAAGTCCACTTGCTCCAGCACACACACCTTAGTTACAAATTTCTCATTGCAAGCTTCCCCTTCCTGCCTTTCTACCGGAATAATAAGCACTCCCATCACTGCTGCTCTCCTCGGCATGGACTGGAGGAAACCATGATGTGTTTTTTCATTGTGTTCCACAGAGGAGCTGGGCAACTACCACTGCCGGGTGTGCCAAATCTCGGTGCCATGCAGGGACCACTTGGTGGGCCACCTGCGCAGCG
This sequence comes from Rhipicephalus annulatus, assembly GCA_013436015.1. Classification (NCBI taxonomy): domain Eukaryota; kingdom Metazoa; phylum Arthropoda; class Arachnida; order Ixodida; family Ixodidae; genus Rhipicephalus; species Rhipicephalus annulatus. The sequence goes on along the minus strand of WOVY01010158.1, from coordinate 103,181 downwards.
ACCGCCACCTGTGCCTCAGCAAGTCCCTGAATGTACACCCCAAGTATTCTGAACACGTGCTGTTGCAGTTCTACCCCGAGGGTGAGTGAGCCACGGGGTTCACGTTTCTTGCTTGCACATATAGAATCATTTTGCAGAGCTCCATTCTCACATACCTGAGTCCAAGCACAAGAATAAGCAAGCCATCTGCCATTGCTTTTGTGTGCAAACTCTACTAGAAGGAGAATGACGAATTGTGGTTACATGACCACAGTGTTACACATAGGCAACGATGGGTGGGGATGGGAGAATGTTCATTTTGCAATGCTTTGTGGGAAAGGGTGAATTAAATGTGCGACGAGGCTGTCTGTACCTCATAAGAAAGCTCGGCATGTGTGTTTCACATAGCTACTGCAAAACTAATGAAAGACTGGGTTTGTGTTCAAGTATTTACTTGCATAATAAACGCACCCCCAATTGCAGTCTTTAAAATTTCTAATTTTTTTTCTCCCACATAACAAGCACAAAAAACAAAAAAATTTGACCTGTTGCAGCCCACAAACTAGATTAACTGAATATGCTACTTTTAAAAGGTAGGATGTACAGTAACTCTACCGCGAACAAACACATTACGCGTCCTTGCCTGTTGATGTTTTTCAATTTTTTATTATGCTGAAGACCCTCCGTTCGCTCTCTCTCCTTCTTCGCCCTCTGCTGCATGCAGTTCGTTAATTTGCTTCCTATCTGTGTATGGCATGCCCCCTGTCTTCTTTAATTATCCGTAAGCCACAGTGGGGATTCACGGACGGTGCAAGAGTAGAGACGTCGCAGTTCACAAGCACTGATAGCAAAGGTTACGTAACTGCTCGCGCCAACAACCGGTGGCTTCTTGCAAATACGAAACATAAGGCTCAACCACATGCATGCGGTTTCTGAACGACAGTCGCAGGATTAGCTGCCGCTATAACACCTACCGTACTGTCACGAAAGGCCATCAGTCACCGTCACATTGCAGGTATGTCCCAAGTTTCTGGAAAACCAGAAAAAACTTGCCCAGAAAAGAGTGTAACGATTTCTGTAATATGGTAGCACCCCTGATCCTTGCTTCAGTAGCAGTTTGCTCTTCATGCTTATGTGCGCTTTCCTCAAGGAACGCAAGGTGTAGACTACCTTTTTTGCTGTCACAAGCAGAGAGCGAGGCAGCGGCCATGTTTTGTCGTTGATCTTGTTATCAACTGTTCGTTTGGATGTTTCAGTGGTAGCTTACTGCAATGCCAAAGTTGTCATTGTGCGAATTTGCAAAGTGCGTCATAGCATAGGCATACGCTTCTGGGCACACGTGAAGCTCACAGCAAATAACACTGTCGCAGATAAACAAAAGATCATGAAAAAAAGAAAATCACAAAAAGCTTTTATAGAGGGCGCGAGGACAGCTTGCAGAAAATAGCGCCATTAACCAAAGATGAGTGGAGTGCAGTAAGGAAGGAGGGAAACACAAAAAGACAAGGAGGTTAGTTTGCAAACAGTGTACGTGTATATTGATTGCAAATAGTTAAGCTATCCTCCTTCTCTCTGCCCCCCCCCCCCTTATTATTTTTTGTTATAACATTTTTTGCTTATCCGGAAAAAGTTTTCGTAAAATTACAATACATAATAAATGCCCCCCCCCCCCAGCTTTTCTTTGTTTTATCAGAAACAAAGTGTGGTTATTACGCGGGTATATACTGTATTCAGATAAGACAAATGTTCTTTAGAAACTGATATTGTTACGGGGAGACATTTCACTATATATTTACAAGAGTTGTATGGCAGCGCACTCCAAAAGGACAAGACATATCTGCATGAGTTTCTGTCAGTTTCATCCTCGTTCCATCTCACTTCATCTTCGTCTATGCCAGTGCTTCATAAAATATTGGCAGAATGTCGTTGGTCTTTTCCGCCCCGCCGAGGTGGTCTTGTGGCTAAGGTACTCTGCTGCTGACCCGCAGGTCACAGGATTGAATCCTGGCTGCAACAGCTGCATTTTCGATGGAAGCGAAAATGCTGTAGGCTTGTGTTCTCAGATTTGGGTGCACACTAAAGAACCCCAGGTGGTCGAAATTTCCGGAGTCCTCCACTACAGCATCTCTCATAATCATATGGTGATTTTAGGATGTTAAACTCCATATATCAATTAATCAATCAATTATTGGTCTTTTCCAAATTAGCAACTCTGCCTGTGTAGCGCTGCCTTTGTAAGCTTTCTGTTGGACCAACTGAATATTTCTCTGTAGGCACGATACGGGCTTTTGTAGGGGTTGACCTGTTTCCCAGCACACTAATATACCATGGAAGGCCTTGGCCCAGCAGTAGAAGTGCCTGAACATTTGTGGACGACAGTGGCAGGCTCCCTTGCCTTGCAGGGAACGTTCACGAGGGAGACCTCTCCCAAGGACCAGAGGAAGAGTCATCCATAGTGTTGTTTCTGGCCAGCTCTGCCTACGTGCAACGGTGCTGTACGGCTTGTGCGGCGCTGCTAAGGTAGTGTTGTAGACACCCACGTATATTCCAGACTTGCATATAGTATGAGGTGTGTTTCGGAGATAAAAAAACTGGAGAAAAAAAAGCTTTCAACCTAATGTAGCCTGAGCAAAACGAGTTAAAGCCATTTATTCACGCACCTATTCATTGCTGTCTCGTGCACTTTATTCTGAAGCTCTCTAGTCAGAGATGGCCTCACACAGCACCTCAGCTTGTTTCGTTCAGGTCGTTCGAAATCGAGCACGGCGGACGACTGCCTTGGGAATGCAGACCCACACTTCAGTTATTCATGTGCACAGCATCGCAGGCGAGACCAGTTTCAGTCATCTGGCTGAAATCGCTTCCTGCTCTCCGAGCCTCAGCCCCCCCATATAGTACATGCACTTGATGTGGTTCTTAAAGGGTTAAGCAACCGCCGCCAAGATGTCCTCTAGTGGCAACGATGAGCTCGGCACGCAGGAGTTGCGCAGCAGTCGCCTCACCGAGGTGACACCAAAATGCGTCGAGCAAGAGTATTGATAGGAGCACCCTATTGCTCTTGAATGAAGTGTGTAAATTGCCGTTCAACATCGAAAAACACTCCATTTTACAGCCCATGGAAACTTTTCAGACCGCTGTCTTCAAAGAGGACTTCTTTCTGTTCTCTGATTGAAAATTCTTCACTTGTCTATGCCAAACTACCTACTTCTATTACCATTACATCGCTGTTAAAGGCAGTCGAATACTGCTTTCGCAGTCCTCACATAGCGTACAGTCGTTCTTCTCTGGAAGTAGGACTAACACTAGCTCTACCTAAGGCAGAGGCCTGGTGATGATGTTAGTGCCACGCAGTGATAAAATTAGAACTGTGAATTCTCAGCTGAAAATTCTTGGGATCCGTTTGTTTTCCGGGGCTAAAGTTTTGCATCATAAAAACTAGAAAAAACCTCGAACTATTTGGGGGACAATAACTATTAAGGGGGCAGACTGGTATTAGACATTTTTTTTTTATTTCTTAAGTGATCTTGATCAAACTGCACAGGATTATGCAGTTTTTCTGCTGATTTTCATATAGTTAATTAGTTTTTCTGTAACTCATTTTGTGTCTGAGATAACTTAAGTTTACCCCCTATTGTTTAAGGGTGCCATAGAAAAAAAGTGCGTAATTAAATGTGATATTTAAGATGAGCCAACATAGACTAATGACTATAAATTGAAACTATGCAAGAGTTTCTTTTGTGTTTAGGGCTTTCTTGGTTACTTTACACCAAAATGGGCTATTCATTTTTGAAAGCTGTTGGAGTTATGTCAGAATTTTGATGAGTAATTGATTAAAAAGGCTTGTGCTCTAATTTCTGCTCCCATATATGCATTCTATACACCTACTGGTTTCTATTGGAAAAAGAATTATTGTTGTACCTGCCCTAGCTGCAGAGATATTGAGGCCTCAATATTCAACAGTCGTAAATTAACCTTTTTTTATATAAAAATATGAAAAACTGAAAAAACACAGCTTCTTCAAAAAGCAATAATCATGGTGCGCATGTTTTGCAATCCTCATAATGGTGTTCATAAATTCGTAGGAGAGCTGCTAACACAAGTGCTGGCAAATTATAAAGAAGCCTCGAAATCGGATCCCCATTTTTTCGCAGGTTCTGCTTCTTAACAGCACCAAGAATCTGAACAGTTAGGATGACATTACAAAAAAAAAAAAAAAACTACCACTTCCTGGTGTATGAAAATTTACAGAGAGATAGAAAAATACTTGCAGAAACCAAATATGCGAATTTTAAAAAATGAATTTTTTGCCACTTTTTTGGTCCCAAACACCAGTCTGCCCCCTTTAACATTGCAAGGCTGAGCTAAAGGAGCCATGGAGTGTGTATAAATTGACATCAAGTAACTTTGCTCTGCCCCTGTTCAAAGACTCATGGTTTTGCAATGATGTTGGTATAGCAGGAAGTAGTGTTTGTGGCTATACTTTTTCGAGTCGTAGCTCTTCGATGCCTGTTTATGGATTGAGCGTTGGCATTCCTCGACCCTCATATCTAAAAGAATAAATGCACTCAAAGATGGAAAAAACACGAAGTGAAGCATAGATGTCGAAAGGCTGCAAAAGAAAGCCAAGTGTCACGAGAGACTACGAGATGGCACCAGAGTAGTGCACCTCATCTTGGGGAGGTTGCTGGTGGCGACTGCTGTGAATTGCACATATGTGCTAGGCCTTGCAATCTTCAGATTAACAGGGCAGTCATGCCGCAGAAGACAAATTGTCTGCACGAGCCAATATATAATGTAATGAAGACTACACTCAAATATCGCAATAATGAGGGGCACAAACTTGTGGAATTTTTATTTTTGCTATAACGGCAACTGCAAACGTGCAAGTCCGTGGCTGGTTGGCACAAGGTTCAATCCGAGTTCATAATGATGGGTTGCAGATTCGTGCTTCCCTTTCTTGAGGCTACATTCAGTGCTCATAGCACCAGCCCTGTGCTAAGGATATGTGCAGAAACCTGCTGCAGCCCAACCGCATGTGCTTATGCTATATTGAGGCATATAGATAGGGCAGATAATCGTGCCTGCAATTATTCAGTATGCTTAATAGAAGGCAGAGTACCTTCTGCGCCTGCTGTCTCTGGGAATTTTTCATTTGCTAGATTTCTACCCTCATGATCAACTGTATTATTGGGGAGAGTGGGTAAGAAATACAAAGATAACAAAATTCAAGGGGTAATATCGTATTTGCTTGCCTAATGGACCCATCTTTTTTTCGTTTTTTTTTTAAGTTGACCCCAATTAGAGGGGAGGGTTCATTACTTGGGGATAGTTCTATTAAATTACTAAGCGCAATAAAAAAGATTTGGAAGATATTTCAGCATGCAGAATGATGCCTACATTATAGTCACAATCAATATGATGTGACGTAGATCACAGCAATCCAATTAATTCCTATGAAAAACGATATCCTAGGTTATTTTGCCAAATAAGTTCAAGGTTGCAAATTCTGATTTGCTGTCAGACACTTTAAGGAAAGGCTAAGGAAAGCTTGCAGTTCGGCATATGAATGTGTCATACAAAGAAGCTGGTGCTTTGTCAGCTGTTCTATTACTGTGTAATAGTAGTGAATCTGGCGGCAGTTAAGGAAAAACTGGCTAGTGTTTGTTATTGTTGTCAATGTAAATAGAATGTTGGTGACTTAACATCACTGGGTCATGTGGGAAAACACATCAATTGCTCTGGTATAGTTGTCAGCACATCAGACCCGACAGGTCCACTGTTTCAAGTCCTTCAATCAGAACAGGGTTCAACGTTCTTAATTGTTTGTCAGTGTGTCGCCCCGTCGCGGTGGTCTAGTGGCTAAGGTACTCGGCTGCTGACCCGCACGTCGCGGGTTCGAGTCCCGGCTGCGGCGGCTGCATTTCCGATGGAGGCGGAAATGTTGTAGGCCCGTGTACTCAGATTTGGGTGCACGTTAAAGAACCCCAGGTGGTCAAAATTTTCAGAGCCCTCCACTACGGCGTCTCTCATAATCATATGGTGGTTTGGGGACGTTAAACCCCACATATCAATCAATGTTTGTCGGTGTGCTGTGCTAGCCAGAAAGATGCTGTCTGCATCTTTCTGCAAAAAAAAGGCATGTGAAGGACAGCAAGTGTAATGCAATGCTTACGGAGTGACAGCAGATTAGCTGAAATTGAGTTTGCTGTGTAGTTGGCATAGGACGCCCGCTCACCTCTGCCAATGCAATACGAGAGGCCGTGTCTACGTGACTTGCAGGTCCAGGTATTCCCGCCCTCTTAGATACAGCTATGACTAGGCTTAGTTTATGTTAGCATGGCTGGGTGCACTGCTATTGTAAGCATTTTTCGTCTGTCACATCATTGTCATCTATGTATGTCTAATTGTAATTGTTCCAGTTGTGGGTGCTAACTGGGATGTGGCCTAATGAATGGGTTTCTTTAGTTTCCATCATTTTTATATGGTGGTGATGCCGGGTAGTCGCCTTGCTAGTGTTCCTAGGTGGTGCACCGCTTGCATTAGTTCCTGGCTCGAAAGAGCCAACTGGTGCAGCCTTCATGTAGGCTTCTGTCTTGCTAGGCAGTTATGCGTGCATATGGCTTCTCGAGAACACTGTCAGTAGAAAAGAAGAGGGAGCTGTTTGATTTTTTGTTTCATTTTGTGGGCACATGAAGCAGCAATCTGCCTTAGTAGGCAGGGTTTTGCTCTGCTAATATTGAAGACGTTGGTTCAGTTCCTGGCTGTGATGGTCACATTTTTATGTGAGTGAAATGCAAGAACTCCCGTGTACTTCATTATGGAGTTCTTCGCAATGGTGTACATCTTCATAGTAGTTAAACAAGGCTGAAAGGAAAATAAAATCTTGATGCAGTTAAGAATTCCCGGAGAGGTGTTGCTGGCTCCAGCAACAGCCCTTTGTTGAAGGATTCTTCCTCTCATTATTGTGTTGTGGGTATGGCGCATAAAACTCGAGAATACAGGCAACAACATGGATAGTTCAGTGAAAAATTTCCAATGCGATAATCAGCTATGTTGGGCACGCTGTGATGGAGATAGCATGGGAAAAATGCTTTGTATGCTTGCTTATGTGTAGGTTTTCATGAAACAAACCTTGGCAGCTTTGTTTTTGTAGGAAGTCATTTTAATGAATTAACTTGTGGCAGTTGAATACTAAAACTTGAGTATCTATAACTCTACTAATTCATATTGACTTACTTAAAGGCCATTTAAAATTTGTTGAGGAGTGCCGTAGGCAAGAATATTATGTAAACTTATGGGTGTGGCGGTTCAATGCCCCCCCCCCCCCCCTTTTTCTTTGAGGCAAGGGTTTTCTCCAGTAGGATCAATCTGCCAAGTGCCTAGATAGAAGCATACTTGTGCCTGTAGCACCACTAGGTACCTGTTAACAACAGTACTCATCCTCCTATATCAGTGGCAGGTAGCAGACCATTACTTCACGTGCTGGGATGTTTGTCGGCCCCACCTGATGCAAATGAGGCTTGGGTCTACACAGCGGCCATCTGCTTACAGCTGTGACAGCATCTGGGAACGACAGCATGGCGAATCGCCTATTCTAATGGGTCATGTATAGTTGCCTTATTATTATTGAAGCATGACTTCATTTGCATCGGAATGATTTCCAGCCATGGCACAAATGTTGGCTTGGACATGTCGACCTATTGCGCATGCTAGCCAACACCACCACACAGCCACGTTCAATCGCTGCCGTGGATCAAGTGTTCCACATAGTATTTTTTGCCAGTGACAACACAATCACCAACCGCCTTCTCTGAAACATTCAAAACTTCAAGCGTTTGTTGGTTCCTCAAAGGATTAGTGCTCACTTATTGAATTGAATCATGTTTATTCTGCAACAACGTTGTGAGGATGACCAAGCAGAAAAGCTGCGCTAAGCAGCTTAAGGGGAACCTGTGGTGCCATCTGAATAAGTGTCTGCAACCATGCAGTGATCCCTCGGCAGACTTTGGGAGGGCAACTGCGGACTTGTTGGGGAGCAGCACGAGTGCTTGTGGGAAGGGCCCACTTTTGGAGGACTTGTAGAGTTTCTCTTTCGGTTATTTATCTGGCATGAAAAAGTGAGGACGAAGGTGCTTTGCAGCTACCAGGTGTAGCAAGTGAGGCCGCACATCTTCGCCCAATGTTTGCCTGTAGTGACAAGATAGTGGGTTGGCACCAGACTATCTGGTTCTGCACAAGATGCAGTGGTTCTTGCAAGAACACCACTTGTCTGTCCTGGCATGCGTTTGTGCTGGGTAAAAGATGGCAAATGTCTGACGAGGGCTTGCTGCATGGTGTAGGGTTTGTACTTGAAATAGCAGTTAGCTTCCCAAAGGCCAGTCTGGGAGACCCAGTGGCATCCAGCAGCAGGAGCGCTGGTGACGCTGCTCACCGTGGTGGCACTTGATTTTTGTTGCCAGTAGGCTATAAACAACACAGAAGATTACAGTTGTGGCAGTGCAGCTTGAAGATTAGCAGAATCCTGCAAGGAGGGTTGATGCTGTGGTGATTGGCTGAGGTTTACCACCATTGATCCTAAGCCTTGCGTGGTGGCCACTGTGCAACGCCAAGCTGGCTTCAGGGTTGAAAGCCGCCTTGGGTATTCTTGCAGATGGCATTCTTGGCTGTCAAACTTTGGTAGTGCTAGTAGATCGTGAATGTGGAGGTCTTGCACTGCTTGCAGTGGCTCCTAGAGGGGCTCCAGTGGGTGCTTAGAGTTCTGTTGGTCAGGATCCGCAATGTTGCCACCCGAATGGGGGCTCTGCCTTTGGGTGCGCAGAGGCCCTCACGAAAGAGGCAAACATGCACACCTGACCTCCTCACGGCGGCCAAGCTGTGCTCACTTTCCAGGATGTTTATGGCCATCTCACTTTTCTTCTGCTCGACAGACGAGGTGAAAAGCTTGCTCCAGCCACAGCCACAACAACAGCAGCAGCAGCAGCAGCCATCTGCAACCACAAGTCAGCCGTCGGCCACTGGTAAAGGGAAGGTAAAGCTCGCCACTCGTGCTTTTGAGGGGTACCAGGGGGTACGCATCGTCACCTGTGCTCTTCGGAGAGCCGACACTCACCCGAGACGGCACACAGCCGAGTTGATAACGCATTGTGTCGGTGTACTTCATCTTGCGTCCCATTGTCGCAAGACGTGCACTTGTGGAACAAGCACCACGTTCGTCATCATCTATAGTTCAAGCAGTGTGCCACCCTGTAGCATTTTATTTTTCGTTTCATTGTTCTCAGCTCACTTTGTGAGGCAATGGCATTTTGAGTTTTGTCGTTTTGTTCTTATACTTTTTTCAGCGTGCACAGCCTTCAACCGTTGCAGTGGCATTATGTCAATGTGTCATTTAGGGTGACACAACATGTCTACACTTTATTTGATTCAGCATCACTTCTTGCTTGACAGTTAGTTAAAGGTAATGCAATAAGAAGAATATTATAGATTTTTTTTTCAGTCAGGATCGTCACTATACGAATTTTTCTTATCTGCACTGCTTTCGCAATTCATTGCCCGGTGCTAACCCAGTTGCGTTCGCATATTTATGAATTCCACATGGAAATGTGTTTGGATATATGCTTATTGTAGGTGACTGATGTAGTGGAAGCTCGCACATTCAGAAGAGGGACCAGCAACTGTTTTTTCTCAACCTATTTTTATACATGGTGACAGAAAGCTCACCCTTCATAGGTTTTGTATCTGCAGTAGTTAATCCGAAAAGCTCGTAGTTATATTACTAGCAGTATTTTTCTCTCTGAAAGCCCCGAAACACAGATGTACCTTCCCTCCAGCAATGCTGATAATTGATAACGACGTTGCCAGCTCTTCTCGCTATTCATGAAAGCTGTTGTTGTTCTGTTTTCGAAGGAGTTCCTGTAGCTATGCTTAGCTGCCTTTATTTTGAGCGTTTCAATTATTGTTTAACTTAATTTCTATTATGTAGTGTGCGCCTGCGCCCAAGGCTACCTATGTCATGGGTAGCTTGTCCCATTGTTGTTACTCTCCCAATACGCGAGCCAAGTCAAGTCACCTAAAGCATCACTATGCATATTACATGGCTGTGCCATTGAGCAGTGCACGTCATTTTTGAGCCTAAGTGTAGGCAGCAAAGCTACGTCTCTCCAAAATCATAGCAACCTGGAAATTATGTGCACGGTTGCATCAAGGTACGCTGATGAGCATAGGATTATTACGTCATGCGAATGCAGTGCCAGTTTAAGCCTATTATAAATGCAGGTCTACATGTTCATTGTTATGAAGTAATATGTCTTAATATGAAGAAGAAACTATCACTATTTCAATACTAACAAAAAATCGTCGACCGGCTACAGCAATCGACAGTCACGTGGCCAGGTAGATCAGATCATTCATGTTCCCGCCTCCTGAGGCGACACAGATAATTTTTCGCTCCTTTCAATGAAAAAATAAAAATATAAATTCACCTCTCACGTAAAAAATGAGGTTGGTTTGAGTCAATGTGACGGACAATATTTCCACCAGTGGAGTCATCTCATTTCATTTCTTGTTCTGGGCGATTTTCGGTCCCTTCAAGAGTACCATTGTGCACATTGTGCCTACAACATACTACCTTGTTTCTTCTTAGCAACTATTTTTTATATATATTGCACTTGTGTAATCTTTGTTCACCGAATAGCATAAGTGAAATTTGTTGTCAAAATGTATTCGTTTTCTTACATTTAGTGCCTGGCCACATAGATGCTTTTTTTACTATGGTTAATTAGACGGAGGAAAACATAGTAAAGCATTTTGCCACTTGAAGGCCACAAAACACAGGGCTGTTTTTTAAAAACAATAGTCTTTCTTGGGGACCTTCGACGCAAACATTTTAGTCTGTCTGTCTGTACATTTGTCTGTTTGTACACCCATAACGATACCCTAAAGGTCTAAACAACACCAGACGATACACCGAATGGCTGACCCCATCTGCAGCGGCCACCAATATTGTTCAAGATTTAGCGTTCATACTTGTGTAATTCTCAATTAAAAAGCAATTATCACGCATATCTGAGGCACTATAACAACACGTCAATATTCTGTATGTGTGTCTTTTTACTATAAAGGACATACATAAGTAAGGCTAAGGACTGTAGCGCTTATCACGCTGCGCTGACGATGCAACGCTTGCACGGAAAGGCAAGTGTTTCCGTCGCTTTGCTAAGACATGGTGGTGGCCCCCACCAGTGGTCTTGCATTCTACACCTTATCGCCTCCGAGACGGGCGCGCATGCCGTGCGCTTCGTTTTCTAAGATAACTGCCAGATAGCACTCATGTGTTGCGTGACTTGATGCGCTCGTTCGCCTCCGCTGCACGCTCGAGGCACTCTAACACAATGCCTCCATAATACCATTCACCAATTTTCTTGCGCATAACATCAAATAAACATTTTGTTCACTCTCTCCCGACGAAAGACTATGGTCTTTCGACGACATTTGCAGCGTAATATGCAGATATGGGGGCGTTTTTTTTGTTTTTTTTTCTGTAACTCTAGATTTTTGGGCATTTCTATATCACGGAATTTTAAAGAACCCCTCACTAGCCTCTCAAAGTTAAAAGAACGAGCGCATTGTTCTCTCCTGGTGTTTTTAATCTTTCTTGCACACTTCGTGATGCAGACAGGGAACCCCATGACATCTCTAGTGTACATGCTCTTGATTGGTCCATATACACGAAATATCAGTTTTTAATTGGTTGCTGCACCGCTTTGCCATGCAGCCGCCAGCCCGTTCTCGTCTCACATGACTATCGTGCGCAATCAACTGATGTTGCATCATTTTGTGTGTTTACGACTGCACAAGTAGCGATAACAGCATGTAGTTGAGAACCGCAAAATTCTGATAGGCTCAAACACATAGTGCTGACATTGTTCACGTGCTCTAAGAAGCAAGTGGCGAGGAGGATATATTGCCTGTGCTAAGAGTTGCTAAGGCGGGAAGGAAACCGCTCTGACATTTTTCACTGCTGAGTGGTGAGGGGCCCTTTAAGGGTAATAAGAGTACGAGCAAGGTTTTCATTGGCTGTTGAGACGCATAATATCTTTGAATAGATGAATTAGGCATCTATTGCAAAAAGCAAGGCCGTCTTATTTTCTGAGTCAATGATAGGTTGTCAGTGTCGTGTATGTCAGTGGGCAAAGTGCAGGTGAGGTATTGTACCAGTGTCTATTTGGGTTTGTGTCGGAGGTTGTCAGTAGTTGCTGTAGAGAAGGTGCATTTTGTTTGGCCCTGATGGAGGAAGGTGTATCAGAGAGGGCGTTTTGCACGATGAAGGCACAGATTCGTTTTTGTTCTTGAGGCCATACCACACAGGCGCGTTGCAGCATGTGAGTACGTGGCTTTTTGACGTGGCGTCACGTCCTCTCACTATGGAGAGAGAGAGGGCTCATGGCTACACGAAGCTGCGCTCCCCTCTTTCTCAACAGGAAGAGTATGTGGCATCACACGATAAAGACATGCGCTGACGGGCTCCAACGCGCACGTGCAGTCAGGCCTACATGGTTGTCGTCTACTCCCCTTCTTGACTACTACATTTTGGCTCTTTTTTTTTCACTACCCCATTTGATGCCAGGGGCAGAAAAGTGCAGATAAACGTCCTGACAAAGGCAAGGCAAATGCAGGTGAGTTGTGGTGCTTTGCTATTTTTATGACAGGAGTTAAAAAAAACCCTGTACCTTGGACGTCTCTACTCTCGAAAGCTACCTTCCGATGTTTTGCCATCGCAAAGTATGGCATTGTAGACAAAGCAGTATGAATGATGTGTAGATATGGATTCCCATGCATACTATTTATTATTACATGACACTCATGTTATGCTAAACAGTTAACCCTTTCTGGGTTCTTTTTTTTTTTTTTGCAAAATGCAGACCAGAAGTGAGTATTTTTTTTATATTACTGAAATGAATTATTCAGACCATTCTCTCTAAGAAAAAAGAAAATTGTCTAAAACTTTTCCTTGAGACCATAATGAGACACATAAATTTTGTGTTGATACATACAAATAGTTTATTCATAGTAACATCAAGCAAAATCCTAAACAATAGTACCTTTACATTTTTAATAAATAAGATTTAGGCATTATAACAAACATAGCTCACACACAAACAAAAATAAGTGCACCAGGGTACTTCTTTAGTGAAAAATGTTTTTACTCTAACACTACACACTAGGGAATAGTAACCTTCGATCCGATCCTAATTGTATCCCTGCACACGCTTTTGAAATGTGACTCCTTCATGATTATCTAAGTCTGAACTCTGAAGTAAATCCGCATCTAATCAATTGAAATCCAATGAGTCAGATTCTGCACTTGGGGAATAGTCTGCGTTCGAAGAATAGCTGTTTGACTTAATAGCAGCAGGGCAGCCAGCAATGCGCTTCCATGGCGTGAACAAACTGTGCGAGTGAGTGCACAGAAGAAATTTCTATGGTTGTGCGCCTAGCGGCGAAACGAGAAAAAGCTATAGTACGTCTTTTTGGCAACGATACGGAGATAGTTTATCCGAGTAACCGAAACGGAAAATGCAGCCACGGCATCATCTTTAGTGCAATTTAACGCCACACGGAAGCGTTAATTGTTCCCTGGGGATCAGTGAATGAGAGAACCACAAGCAGTGACCCTTTGAGAGATAGGAAACAAGACAGCAATCAGCTTTGTGGGTGCGAGAAACAATTGCCACCTGAAGGATCAAATCGAAACCAGCTGCACCGCCTGCACGCATTCGGATGCAGAAGAGATAGCTGCCACGCTGCTTTTAAAAGCAAAAAAAACAGAAGAAAATAAGGAACGGGGAGATATTAGTTACTGAAAAAATTGCATGTCTTCCCGAAGTGTGGCAGCGCATTCTAAGCAAAAAAATGATCGATCAGGTGAACCTTTTAAATTATCCCCGCCGCGTGCACGCTAGAATGTGCAAGCGACTTACAAAGCACCACCTTCTTATTCATAAAAAAAAAATATCAGCGCATAAAAAAAATTCATGATTACTTGAAGCATGGCAGCACATGCCAAACTAGCAAAATGTTCGAAAAGGGCGCGCTCTCAAAATGAAGACAGGGCCTTACATGTACGATGAAAACCCTTGAATCCACGTTAAGTGCTGCGGTTCATGTACGGCGAAAACCCTCAAAGGGTTGATATCTGCAGCATATGTTACGTCTTGAAAGATTTGTTATTGTTTTGTGGTATTGCAATAACCTTTGTTGTCTTGAAGAGTGACCTGTGTGTACTATTTAAGAACTTATACGCGTTCAGACTGGGTGCCATCTTTAGCTACAGCATGTAATAGAAACCTCGTGCGGCATGCATTAACAAGCAAATCATGATTCTATTGTCGTAGGAGGTTGTACTAATTAGTAATCGTTAAAAGTAATGTGTTGTAAGTTGCTTTTACATTATGCCATTCCAGGCTAAGCTAGATCAGTAGCTTGATGACTTCAATCAGCATCACTCGCATTTCGCACGGCTCGTAACTTGTTTGTGCCATGGTCGGAACAGGCAGCACTGGACAGCAGTCCACGAGGGATCAGTCGCCACCGGCTTCTGCAAGCCAGGGCTTTATATTCCACTGTGAGGTATGCCAAGTGATCGCATACCACGAAGACCAGATTCAGGAGGTAAGAACAGAAATTGGCGATGCACTTGGAAGAAGGTTCTGTGGTAACAATGGGAGAATACGTAGCAAACTTGGAGTTCAAACCAAATGGTGGTCGTTTCAAATAATTTGTAGTAAAGAATTTTGAACGGTGTAAACAGTCGAACCCTGCTACAATAAAACATTTTTGGTTTACCATCAGCAGTTCGTAAGAGTCAAAGAATAAATATTCTCACCACAAAGAACGCTTTTTCTTCTGCCGTCCCGCTTAAAAAAAAAATGGACGATGCAATTTTAGGCTTAAGTATTTAATGCTGTGCAATAAACACAATCTTGAACATTTTCATGCATTTTCAGAACATAAAAATACGAATATGTCTATGAAGCAGGATTTCCAACCGTACGGTCCTACTCATAGGGTATTTTCAGAATTTTTTTGGCCAGCATAGGGTAGTAGGGCGGTGACATAGGGTAACTTCAACTTTTTGCTCATCATTTACCAGTGAAAAATGTAGAAGGGCTTCTCATTGCGGAAGCATGCGTAGACACTCGGAGAAGCAGACGGACCAAATGCCGATGACAGTCGCCGCACCGCCGACACTGACTCGGTAGCCAATAGGGATTTTTAAAATACCGTTTGCAAGCACTGCGGGCGTAGCGGGCACCATATGAGATTTAGAATAGCGTTTGCCCTGTTGCAAACCGCTACGCACGATTGCAGCGACACCGTAGCCTCGAAACCAGCGCTTGCGGGCCACATGCGGTCTGCGATCACCGCATGCAATTTCAGATTTTCTGCGTGCAGTCCGCGAACGCCGACTCGCGTTACGACGCATGCGCAGTAGCAGCGACCGCAACGCAAGGGCTCGCAATGCGCTATTCTAAAGCTCCCTAATGGGGATGCGGCTGACATTGCCGCGCGTTTCAAACCGCTCAAACCCTGTGGTAAAAAGCTTTTTTTTTTTCATATTTTCTTGCTCACGTACGAAACTGGCGGTTGTCGGAGCTGTAAGAAGAAGGTCGAGCGCAACTTTCCCAAGTGGTCGCTACGCCGGGCAGCGCTGCGAGTGCAGGACGCATTCAAAGATGGCCAATATTAGCGGAAATTTGCAAAATCTAAAGCCACCGGGACGCCTTTACACACATTATTTTGCATTTTTCTGCACGACTTTCGTTTTGAAAGTTTCACAGATGATGGAAGGGTTGAGGATTACAATTCAGTAAAAACCAGAAATACGAGAAATTTCGCTTAAAATGCAATTTTCTGACTGTCATCTCCCCTTAAAATGGTGGTTGAAGTGCCGCTAAAATGCATCTTTAATTAACAAAGCCATTGTTATAATAAGGCATTTGCAAATAAACTTCATGATTATCTGGCACAAACCTACTCATGCAAAGATTAGGTGGTTAGTTTAAGTGTGTTGGCCCACTGGAGCTACTGTAGAGTTGTTGAAATATAATTACAGGTTGTTACTATACACTGTCCAATGAAAGTGCACCAAATTGTCCCAAACCAGGCTTACTGTACTCACTTATGGCCAGGGGTTGTTACGGTAACATATTTTTTACAGGGAAAATTGGCGAAAACTCATTTATAGCAGGACATCACTGAGGCACGGTGGACGAAAAGTTGGTCTTTGTCTGGAGTTCAAGCTCGACACTCGTGCATGTCGAGTGCATTCAGTCCCTCTACTTGAGGCAACTATTAGACCAGTCATTGGCAGAATGAAGGAGCATTAGTTGTTAGGGAATATAGCAGGTCAGTTCCACAGAATTTCACGAGAAAAAGGGATGTCTCCACATTTTACATTTTAAAACAAGCTTTCAGTTGTCGTTTATGTAGCCTTGTTCTGGTTTTGTGCCTTATACAAAGCATGTAGCCTGAGTCATGCCAGAAGCATCAGTTTCTAACTTGCGTGCACTTGCTTTCTGTAACAGCACTACAAAGGCAAGAAGCATCGAGCCAAGATGGCTGAGGAGCTTGAGAAGTTGTCAAAGCAGAAGCCAGATGATTCGAAAAAGGTAAGGCCTCCAAACAATGTTTCAGTTCTTACTGCAAGGGCCATACAGTTTTGCACAATGATACTTAGAAGTAAATCTGGTGCCACCATCTACGTGTTTCCTGTGTCATCATGAGAATGTTGGTTTTCAATATCTTTGAGGCTTGCGTTGGCTGGCACTTGGAGCATGGCATAAAATGTGAATACACTTGCACAAATAATGCTTCCCTAAAACTAAAGCTTCATGACCTGAAGTCATTCACACGTTTAACATATCTTAGTGAAAGCTTACTCAGTTGAAGGCAATAAGCAAATGGAAAAACTAAGACTTTTGCAGAATGAACATTGTAGTCTGTCTTCCAATTTCGGGAGCCGTTCATTACTTTTTACCTTTAATAAAATTGTGCATGAAAGCACAGGTTGTCTAAGATAAAACTTGCTTTCTGAGAAAAAGAAATTATTGCAATCTACTCAAGTACAAAATTAATCATTGTAACAAACATAGGTCGGCGAAATTTTTGCAACCCACTCAGACTCGCTCATTATTACTCGCATAATCTTCACTTTTTTTGTGGAATACCGATGAAAAGTTAGGTGGAGTGAGAATTACGTGGAGAAAATTTTCCGCGAGAACGTACTGAGCAAAATAAAAAATGAAGCAGCCGCAAATTCAGATTCTCACCCCAGCGACTATTTACAAGCTTTGAGAAGCAGTAATCAAGGATTACCTGAGCAATAAAAGCACAAGGTCAACACAAAGCAAGATTTGCAGACACTAAAGCCACTGCCTCAAGGGTCTTTGCATGTTGCTGGGTCAAGGCTTTCGCATTCACGGAAAGAATCGACGTAGTGGCAGGCGTGGCTAAATAAGAAGGACAAAATTGTGACAGCGTTGCGTGAATCGCGTGAAATCGTCTGGCGGCAGAATTTTCATGCCACTCATAGTCGGGATTTCGAGTTATCCGCAATCTGACCCAAAAATACTCAAAAAAAAAAAGGGAAAAATATACATGGCACGTACAGGAAAATGTTGAATGCTGCAGAAAATTACGACTTAGTTTATTTATTTACACATGCGAGTTCGAGTTAACAAGGTATTACTGTATAACAAATTTTCGCTACCGACAGTCTAGGAACATTGCCCTGGGTTTTGTGATATTGGCACGATCATGCATCTTTCGCGGTTGCCCTTCCGCCAACGAAGCACATGGCACGCTCGTGGCCTCGGCGACTCCCAGGCAAAGGTACGAGATGGTCAGGTGGGCCCCGCTAGCCAGTGTTGCTGCCGTTCTTGGCGCCGCAGGCGGATGTGCTCTCCCTTTTCCTCCAAACCAAAAACAAAAAAAAAGTACTTTTGCGTGGGCAGTGCCACACTTTCAGTTAGCATCACATATTGTCACGTGCTACAAAAGGTCTTCAACTAGGAAGAACTGAGCCAGCGGGGAGACGCACCGAAAACTGGCAAGATAGCTGCTTCAATAATAAACAACTAGCCAGAGCACGCGCTGCCCCAGAACTTCCATTCTCACGGGCAGCCATGGCTTGCGCTCGCCGTAACTAGCGGCCAAGTGACATTATTCCCCCTCTGAGAAAAAAAAAAAAGGCATCACTCCGATGCTCGGAAAGTACAAAAGCAAAGTCGGAGCGAACCAACAGAAAATACGCGCATACACAAAGACAGCTATATGGTTCATGCGCAGTCGCACTACCGCGTGAAGCACGGCTTCAGGCGCACCACGTGGACAATCTCTGAGGCGTGCCTTCGCCTTCGTGGCGAGAAGGCGCCGTCAGGGACTACCTCATAGTTCACATCGCTCACGCGTCGCAACACTTTGTATGGTTCGAAGCAGCGACTGAGCAGTTTTTCTGACAATCCCTGGCATCGGACTGGAGTCCACACCCAAACTTTATCGCCTGGATGGTATTCAACTTGTCGATGGCGAGCGTTGTAGCGGCATGGGTCTGTACTCTGCTGGTGCGTAATGTGTAGGCGTGCTAACTGGCGTACTTCTTCGGCGTACTGGGTAAGCTGTACAGCATCAGGAGTGATCAAAGCATCGCAATTGTGGGAAAGCATCGCATCCAGCATGGTCTGGACCTCACGTCCATAGACAAGACGGAAAGGCGTGAATCGCGTAGTTTGCTGGACGGCAGTATTGTACGCGAATGTGACATACGGTAGCACCTGGTCCCAGGTCTTATGCTGGACATCTACGTACATAGGTAACATGTCAGCGATGGTCTTGTTGAGCCGCTCTGTCAAGCTGTTGCTCAGCGGATGATATGCCGTGGTCTTGCGATGGCTCGTGTAGCTGAGCTTGAATACATCATGAATGAGCTGGGCCGTGAATGTCTGTGATTATGCACGACGGGGCGCCATGGCGAAGAACGATCTGGTCCATAAAGAATTGGGCGACGTCGGAAGCAGTAGCGCGTTGTAGTGCCTTTGTTTCGGCGTACTTCGTCAAATAGTCGGTGGCTACTACGATCCACTTTTTGCCGGCAGATGATAGCGGAAAAGGCCCCAGTAAATCCATTCCTATTTGATCAAATGGCGCTCTGGGTGGTTCTATTGGTTAAAGAAGCCCCGCGGACTTTAGTGGCGGGGATTTGCGGCGTTGACATTCCCGGGAGCTTTTCACGTACAGTTGAATCCCGCTACAACGAAATTGACGGGGCGGGCGCAAAATTTCGTTATCGCGGGAATTCGTTGTCGCGATATGATGAAATACATACGTGACACGGGACTTGCTGAAGCAAAAGAACAAGCTTTAATGCCGAAAATCGCTCAACTTCGCCTGTTTCCGCTTCTTGCCAAGCGATGGCACAACACGACTTTCGCACGCTGCCAGTAGAGCCATTGCTTCATCGTCGTCCTGCGACCCGATGCAACGCCTGATGATATCGAATGCGTCCAGCACCTGTGAAGTCGGTGGTAGTGCGGGATCACGTTGCGCGATTGTGTCATCATCGTCCGACGAAACACCATCTTCCTGGACGCTTTTTATGATGTCTGCATCCGTCATTTCCTCGTGCACCACCAAGCAAGAGTCGGCTTGCAAGAACTCGCTGATATGTACGTCGGCGGGCACATCACTTTCCTGCAGGTCTGCCCAAGCGACTGCGATTTCTTCGTCCTGGTCCAGCAACTTGTCCTCATCGCGGTCTGCGTCGCCATCGTAAGCTTCAATCGCAGAATCGGAAGTCTCGGCGCACTGTACTGCGAATCCGGCATGGCGAAAGCAGTTCGCGACTACGGCGCTTCCCGTCTCGCACCACGAAGCAGCGATCATTTGGAGCGCCATGAACAAGTCGATTTTCGTTTCGCGACCCAACCGCGTGTGCAAAATCAGCCTTTGGATAAGGCGCTTGCGGTACGCGCACTTGACGCTTTGGATGACCCCTTGGTTGAGGGGTTGAATGATGGACGTGCAGTTCGGTGGCAAAAACTTGAGCTGCACGTTCTCGAGCTCCGTGTCCTCAATGGAATGTGCGGAACAATTGTCTAAAAGCAGACAAACCTTGCGGCCTTGCCTACCCATGTCCCGGTCGAATTCCTCGACCCACTCTCCAAAAATTGCACGGGTCATCCACGCCCGGCAGTTGGCCACGTACTTCACTGGAAGGCGCCGATTTCCTTTGAAGCAGCGCGGTTTCGCGCTTTTGCCAATGACCAAAAGCGGTCGCTGATCTGATCCGTCCATATTGGCGCACAGTAGCACGGTGATCCTTTTCTTGCTGTGTTTACCTCCTTGACAGTGCAGCCCCTTAAAATCCAGGGTCTTGTTCGGTAACATTTCGTAGAATAGACCGGTCTCATCGGCATTGTATATGTCCGATGATGCGTAGTCCTTAAGGGGAGACGCGGGTCGAAAAGTCGCGTTTTTTTTTTCCAAATTTCACCTTTTCTGTTTTTTGTTGCTTTATCATCTTTATACATTATATTTTGACATCTGAAAATATCACAGCGAAATAAGCATCAGAAGTCAGTGAAAAACGCGTCTGAGTGAGCGGCAGTGACGCGCGGCATCACGAAATTTACACAAAACGGGCTGCTGTTCGCGTGCTCGCGGGGCCGCGAAGAGAGCTGTCCGCCATATTGCGGCCGCTGGCTCGTGTAGAGTTGTCCTTACTCTCCACGATCCCGGTTCTTGAAGTCTCGTACGTTCACGAAAAATCTAAAAAAAAAGCAACAAAAACAGTCTTTTCCCGCCGTTTCAAACCGCGCGCCACTAACGCAGGGCCGCCATTGGCTGACAGCACCCGTGTTTTCTTGCCGTAGTTCGCTTCACTGTTTTCCGGAGTTATTTTTCGCTGTTTTCGTGCGATGGCAAGCCCGAAAAAGGCCGTTGCCGACCATCGGAAATACAGAAGTAAGAACAAGTTCAGAGGGAAGCGGCGGAGGACGTACAAGAAAGCCACCGCCAACGAAAATGTCCGCGACGGGCCAGCGGCCGGTAGGCCTAACATCGACCACGGCAACGTCGACCATGGCAACTGCGACGACGAGATCAACGCTGCAGTGAATTTTGTGAGTGCATCGCAGAAAAAGATCGCGTTATTCGAAAACGACGTCAGGCCGAATGCCGATCGTGCCGAAAGCGTAGTGCTGTGCGAGTTGGGTGCATTGACGGCCGTCGTCGCAGGCGCGGCATGCCCCGTTTGTTACGAGAGTAAACTCGCAGTTCGGGCACCGAATAAAAAGCGGAAAGGCCTTTCGGCGTTTCTGGAGCTACACTGCGAGAATGCGGAGTGCTCGGAGAGCATCCTTTCGTCCGCGTACTCGTCGAAGCGGGTCGCGTCAGATGGCGGCCGCGGTGCAAGCAGAAGCTACGACAGCGGGAGTTCGCGTGACGCCTTTGCCGTGAACCTGAAAGTGGTGCTTGCAGCGCGTGCCGTCGGTATCGGGCATGAGCAACTTTCACGATTTTGTGCAGTAGTTGGATTGCCAAACCCTATGCACCATAAGACCTTCCATGCTATCGGCAAAAAGATTCACAGTGCGGCAGTGAAGGCTGTCTGTGAAAACATGCAAAGGGCACGCAGCGTCACCAAAGAGGTGGCTGGTAACAGTGACGTGCCAATCATGTTTGACGGCACATGGCAAAAAAGAGGCCACAAAAGCCACAATGGTGTGGGAACTGTAGTGTCCTTGGACACTGGTTTGTGCCTGGACTATGAAGTGCTTTCCAACTTCTGCCTGGCGTGCAGTTTGCATAACGACATGGGAGGCGATGAAGAAACATGGCAGGCGTTTCATCATCCCGTTTGTGAGAAGAATTGCGACTGTTCTTCGCATGCCATGGAGGCCGAAGCTGCAGTGCGCATTTGGCAGAGGACTGTGGACTATGAGACACCCCTGCGGTTCACCATCTTCCTAAGCGATGGAGACAGCAAGGCCTACAACGGGGTCTGTGATGCCAACGTGTACCCTGACACTCCAATTGAAAAAGAGGAGTGCACCAACCACGTGGCGAAACGTCTGGGCACCGGCCTGCGGAAGCTGCCAACGCCACTTCCACGAGGGGAGAAGCTGAAGGAGACCACCATCCAGAAGCTTCAAACTTACTTTCAGGTGGCCATTGTGAACAATCGGGGAAATGTCCACAAGATGTACACTGCCATATGGGCCTCATGTTTGCACTCGTGCTCAACAGACGGTGCTGGAAGTCACAAGTTCTGTCCTGCAGGCCCAGACTCGTGGTGCAAGCACCGACGTGCTGAGGCGCAGGGCCAGCCTGCACCGTGCCACACCCCCCTCCTGACCAAGGCCCAGGGTTTGGCAGTCCTCCCAATCTACAAGCGTCTCACAGATGCGAAGCTGCTTGCCCGGTGCCTCCACGGCAAGACACAGAACGCGGCCGAGTCCCTGAACAGCAAAATATGGCTGCTGTGTCCAAAGACCCGGTTTGCTTCCCGGACTGCTGTGGAAACAGCCACAGCCATTGCAGTCCTGTGGTTCAACCGGGGCCACGCGAGCTTTGAAAAGGTGCTGGAAGAGCTTGGGGTGCTTCCTTCGGAGGCCCTGGTTACCCTCAGCGACCGCCGAGACAGCATGCGCATGCACAAGATGAATGTGCGTCAGACCGCTGAGGCGAGGGCACACCGTCGCAGTGCAGCCAAGAGGGCCCGGGTGGAAGAGTCCTGCCGCACCAGCCGGGAAGGGAAAACCTACGGTGCTGGAGAGTTTTAGACAACTGATATTCCCTCTGGACATGTGTGTATGTGTTCAGCACAAGTTTCGTGCTACTGCGTTTTTCATTTTTGTAAATACAGACTTTCAAACGCGTTTTTCTCATTTCGCAATTTTGGCCAATTTGCATTTTTTGCGGGAAGTGCTTCGGGCACTTAGAATGGTCATACGACGACGAAATTTGGCACACACATTGAGGAGAGTGCGTAGGGTGCCGATATCTACTTGAATCAGCACAACCTATCAGCTGTAAATATCTATTAATAAATTTAATGGTGGTCGAGTGGAAAAAAAAGGGTACTTTGCTACACAGATGTTTTTTTCATAGTTTCAAAGTTGGAGCACAATTTCTAGCTAGATATCGGCACTCTATGGCTAATAGGGAGCAAAAGGAGCCATTGAACAACTCTCTGCATGAACATTTAGTATGCGCGAAAGTTCCCGGAAAACTTATCAAGTTTCACCATTACTTGAAACACAACTCCCAAACTATTGCACTTATGTAAAAACTGATTACAGATTTGGAATCAGGAGGAAAAACTGCATCAGTGGTCCAATTTCTGAAGCTCTAAGTTGAATAACAAAAAAAAAGTGCTTTCGAGGAGCGTCTCCCCTTAAACCCCACATATCAATCAATCAAATCAGTCTACTTCGACATACCTAGTCGCACGTCAATCGCAACTAAAGGAGCATAGGATGTGCACCTGTTAACCACTCATGAGCACACATGCTTCACTGTGATGCTGTGCTGCATGGCAGATGGAAAGAAACTGCCGCCATACATTCTATTTCGCCGGGAAACGCTCTTGAAGAATGAGAAGTTCCTCACAAACTAGATCATCCGCGCAAATGAAAAGGGGTTTATGAATGAGTCGGTGGTCAAAGAGTGCATCCAGGCAGTTTGGATAAAGAAACCGGGAGCTAACTTGCACCTGCCAAATATGCTGGTCCTAGACTCATTCAGAGGCCACATTTGCCCTGGCGTCAAGGAGGCCCTGCAGAATGCTAACACAGACCTGGTCGTCATACCGGGTGGTATGACTTCTCAGCTACAGCCACTTGATGTAGCCAACAACAAGCCATTTAAGGACCGTGTCGCAAAGTTGTACAAGAGTGGCTCGTAGAGGACGATGCCGCCATGACCCTGACGGGAGGCCGCAAGAAGGCTCCTCTCAGTGTTTCAGTTTCAGTTTATTATTCATTTCAAAAAAGTAGTACAGTAATATTAATATACAGACGAGGGTTTCAAAGTTAAAAACTGTAACGGGACCCGACGAGTGTAGTCGCGACGTGAGTGAAGGACGCATAGAATGACTTGCCAGCGGAAATAATCGTGACCAGCTTTAAGAAGTGTTTCACGTCAAACGCACTCGATGGCAGCGAGAACGATGTGTTATCTATTATGCCAAGGGTGCCTGCGAAGACTCCAACGAAGACATTACTCACACTTTTCAGTCTGACGATGACGGCGCTCCTGACAGCGACTAAAGGGTGGAGGAAATCTTATTGTGAATAAAGCTTTGGTACATTTCAAATTTTGCGCTTGTAAAAAAAAAGTATGAGTCTGCCTATGTTCGAATATTTGCCCTGTTGCCGTGGTCTAGTGGCTAAGGTACTCGGGTGCTGACCCCCAAGTCGCGGGATCGAATCCCAGCTGCGGCGGCTGCATTTCCGATGGAGGCAGAAATGTGCATTTCCGATGGAGGCGATGGAGGCGGAAATCGAGCCCTCCACTGCGCCTTCTCTCATAATCATATTGTGGTTTTGGGGCGTTAAACGCCACAAATCAATCAGTCAATTATGTTCGAATATTTGCTTTTTTTATTTTCTCATAGAGCATTCTTATTAGGGGTCGACCTATATTCGTGCTTGACCTATTTTCGGGTAAATACGGTACTTGCATAATTTGTACATATTTTATAAATGCAAAGCATTTCTTTGTGTTATGCAGGCACTTTTGAATTTATCTGCGTATCTATTTATCTAGCCACTTACGTCTGGGTGTTCTCGGGATCTCCCCCTTACATTAGTATTGGAGGGCAGCATGGTGTGACAAATGTGACGTGCTGGTCAAGACACGAATAATGTAACAATCCCGTCGTGTATGTTGTCACTTGGCGCCAGACAGTGGCACATACCCACAGGCGGGTATGTGCCACTGTTTGGGTATGTGTCATTTTCCTGTTAGTATCGTTGCACGAGCGCAACCTGGTTACATAACATTTGTGACTGTTCAACATATGTCTTTGTGTGCAACATTTGTACATACATTTAGCATCATTTCATGGCGTCGCTTCAATAAAAAAAATTACAACACAGTCACCCCTTCGCATGCTTTGCATAACACTGACTGCCAAGGTACGTGGAATCTGCCCCCCCCCCCCCCCTTTTTTTTTTTAAGATTATAGAGCTTCTGAAAGGGTGTGTAAAAATCTTGTGACAATGTTGCTAATGCGTCTGAAATTATGTGCAATAGTATATGTTCCTAACGTGTCCAGTATATACATTAAAGAATAAAATGAAATAAAATAAAACACCAATGAAGTGCACGTTTCTTTAATTAGGACATACTTTAACCGGCGAGATCTGTTCACTCGCGTTCTAGTCGCCTAGTTGAGCCTCTTCCTCAAGCGCATTCAAATGTCCCTCTTGGAGCTATATTTGACAATGCTGGGAGAAACCAGGTGCAACCAAGCATACTGGAGAACCCAAGCTTTCGCACATGCTTCAAATGTCTTTTTTAGCGGCAAGAAACTTGTATTAGCAAGTGTGTATTCTGCTGCTTTCTTCCGTACCGGTCGTCTCACGTTGAAAAACTTCGCGCTGAAGTGCTTGGTGGCGGCGGCATGGTTTTGTTTTGTTTTCTTCTTCCAACTTTATAACAGCAAATTTGAATTTCATAGCAGATCACAAGGGAACAGTAAGAATGCGACGGACGGATGGCAAAACTTAAACTTCCAAAATCAACCAAGCGTGGGTTACAGCGCAGTTGGTGCAGTCGCACAGAACAAAGGGAACAGCTAGCATGACAGGGCTCGAATACCTTTGATGCAGAAAATTGTCTGTTCCGTAATACCAGCGTATGCTCTCACGGTGGAAGAGAAGGAGATATAGAGGGAGGCAAACACTCAATCAACAGGTTTGGATAGAGTACAGTATTTGGGGGACTGTAGCTCGGGAAAAGTCCTCGGAAGAAGGGACTTCGTACCCGTAGCCCGTTTTATGTATGACTGCGCCCACGTATTCAGCGGCCCCGCACGCCTCTTCAAAGCTCCGAAGTCTCTTTCTACGCACGCCAGCAAGGTGGCTCAGGCTGGTCGGAAAGAGCAAAATGTGCCTTTTTTTTAACCCTTTGAGATGCTGTGTACACAATTGTGTACACCACTCGTTTTTTGCTATTTGCATCAAGTATAAGCTATGAAAGTGCAAGAAATATCATGTTTTACATTAATTGAACCTCCTTCATAATAAACTTAACCTCATTTTGAAGTGTACTGGTACATATGGTCAGTTTTCTGAAGGCACTACCAGATTCAAAAAGTTGTGCGATGCGTCGCTTTTCTGCAAGCAATGTGGAAAGAATTTCTTTTTGCTCAACATGGACATCACCGACAATGAATTTGCACTATATTCGTAGCCTTAGATTTTATTCCATTTATGCCAAAAGTGAGCATCTATGACTTCAGGATAAAGAGATATTGAATTACAATTAGGATGAGTTGCTATAACATTCATAAATTCAAGAAATATCTCATTGTTATTGCAATAGAATATTGAGTGCCTTGAAGTAACGTAGTAGCGAATTGACACATTTACATACAGTTCTTCATAGGTGGCATCTAAAAGGGTCAAGTAACTAACGCTAGCTTAATGTTAATAGTGCACCAATTATGCGAGTAAATATGCTATAGATGCAGTTGAGCCCACATATAATGGCCCCACTTAATATAAACTTTTACTTATAACGAATAATACCTACGTGACTGTGGAAATATACATTATTCCAATGCCACAAAATCGCACTGGCATCGAATGGGCTCATGCAACCTCCTGGAACACCACTTTCAACCACCGATAAGCCTTTCATCGATTCTTATTGTTAAATGCTGACCCTGCCTCCACAGCCCCCTAGTTGTCACTCTCCCTGTCTGTCTTTTGTTATGCATCCCACGATCTTTTGTCCCCCCGCCACTCTGAGCACCCCACAATGCCAGACGAGGCCAGTGTTTTCACACTGCCACGGATCTTTCAAAGACCAAGTTTCAGACTAGTCTCCCCTCAATTTTTTATCTCTGGTCTCGTTACACTATCGCTGGCGCCGCTGGTCCCGAGTGAACAGAGCATCTGCCAACATCGTCAGCCGCCGACTGTAACCAGTTGTGCGCATTTGTCTTGCCTGGATCGGTGTTGTGTCGTTCAAGCACACATAATTGCATTACCCCACTGACTTTGATGATTCACAATTCATGCCATCTTTAGGGCATGTTCTTGCTCACTTTGCACTCCACTCACCATGCCCTCACAGCCGTTGCATGTACAAAAAGAATTGCGAATATTGAGGTTGGTGTGGTTGCGCAAACCACTCTCCCAAGTTTTCCTACACGTGAGTTGCGCATTTCATGGACCTTTCAAGCAAGCTACCCAACCTGCTTTCTTCGCATGTGCTTGGGTTTTCAAGGTCACCTTCTCATGTATGTTCCCCTCTCTTCATTATCGCAACTACTTTGCCTGTCTCTCGCAAGTCTGCTCTCTTCTCTTTATTGCAACTTCTCCGCCCCTCTCCACTACTCCGTGTCGCCACCCACGCTGGCTAAAACTAAGAAGTTTCTTTTTCTGACAAGGAACTGGCCCGAAGCAGTTCCACGCGTCCTGGCTTGTATATGGCATGTGCGTGTCTTGTTTGCTGTTGCTGTGTGAATAGTCGGGACGGCGGATGGGGGCCTTCCGCACTTTTTTTTTTCCACTTGACGAAATGTCGAAATTGTGATCGCAATGCTTGGGTGTAATCCCGACGTTTTAAGATTTGTAATAGGTGCCGCATTGTGTAGTGCTTGCTCATAGCTGTTAACCGCCTGGCAACCAACTTGGTGCTTCGGGTGTCCCTGTATTCGTCTTTGGAGATTGTGAAGAGTTTGCAGATAGAAAGTAATGGCTACATGCGTTGAAAACTGTTTTGGCGGGGTCAAATTGATCCCGCTGATGCCGAGCCTGAAGCTTCTGAACAATACCACTCTAGTAGAGATTTGTCACAGCACGTCCTCGACTACATGGGAGGGCGGGACATCATTTGAAATGATTTCATTATGGACGATAATGATCCCAACGCTGCAGAACCGTGCACGGATGAGAGCATTGTCAATGAAGTGTGCGGCTAGAGTGATTTGGAGGAATCGGATGATGACGACATTGACGAAACTTTGGAGACAGTGGCGACATGCGTACCTGTAGCAACAGGCTACATTAAAGGCCAACTGCAACGAAATTTGGCTATCGGCAAACAGTCAATATATAGGTAGTCTAGCTAGAGATAGTGCTGCCTGCCGAATGTCGCCTTCGAGACACAAGCAGTTACTTGAAAAAAAAAAGCTTCCAAACGATGATGCTGTTGAGACCGAAACTAAAAGAAACGACGATATTACAATTGACCAGCAGTGACGTAAATGACGAAAGAAACGCCTGCTTCGCGCTCCTCGGCCCCGCCGCGGTGGTCTAGTGGCTAAGGTACTCGGCTGCTGACCCGCAGGTCTCGGGTTCGTATCCCGGCTGCGGCAGCTGCATTTCCGATGGAGGCGGAAATGTTGTAGGCCCATGTGCTCAGATTTGACTGCACGTTAAAGAACCCCAGGTGGTCGAAATTTCCGGAGCCCTCCACTACGGCGTCTCTCATAATCATATGGTGGTTTTGGGACTTTAAACCCCACACATCAAATCAATCAATCCGCGCTCCTCGAGCACGCACCTCGTGGACACGCCCCTTAATGTGTGTGTTTTTTCTATGTGAACATGGGAAAGCTGTGTGAACATGCCTATTATCGAACACTGGTCTGGGCTTCCCACTGGTGGGTTTGTAGTGTCTGACCCTCATATTTGAAAACGCTGCTTGACTTGAACTTGACCTGCCATCGACTTCAATCCAGCACGAATGCGTTTCGAACGCGCAGTCATTAGGCTGTGCCCAGGCAGCCCAAATGCACAGACGCGTTTTAAACGCGCTTCATTGAAAGAGGCTTCAAAGCAGGAAAGAGCAATTCAGGGGCTTAGAGAATTGATCACAAGGAGCGACGTTCTGTAGTAATTGTCATATCCGGTTCTCTGCGATTTTTCTGGGTACGCCACTAGAGCTCTGCGTCGTCTGCTTGCTGGCAATTAAAGCACCAATTATAAGTTAAATACGTGACTGCAAGATTTTTCACTGTCGTTATCGTAACCTACCGTCTATATGCTACGCTTTTATGGCGGTTCCTGCCCAAGTAAAATTTCGTTGCAGTTGGCCTTTAATAGCTTCAGGCAGCTTGCATATGCCAAGGACCTCGGCGAAGACCACTCTGCCGCTTTAAATAAACTCAAGACCACCCACTGGAGGCGGAAATGTTGTAGGCCCGTGTACTCAGATTTGGGTGCACGTTAAAGAATCCCAGGTGGTCAAAATTTCCGGAGCCCTCCACTACGGCGTCTCTCATAATCAAATAGTGGTTTTGGGACGTTAAACCCCACAAATCAATCAATCAATCAAGACCACCCACATCACTTCTGCTTTTCGAGACACGGGGATTACGGACTTTTTGTAAGAAATAAATTTGTGTTTTTACTTGCAACTTTTTTAAAGCTGTAATTTCATTTACTAAGAGTTTCGGGCTACAACGAACAGATATACCTCATCAGGGTCAGGTTCATTGTAAGCTGGCTCGACTGTATTCACTCGTTCTTGCTGTAAGGAAAAAAGTTTCACTTGGGGGCCCCCCATAGGTTTAAAATTTTCGCAATAGATGTTAGTACTAACTGTCGACTCTCGTTCTTTTTAGGGATCTGCAAAAGGAGATGGTGCCCAGGCGGCCAAGACTGGCTCCAAGGATGCTTCCAAGGGTCCTGCCAAGGGCCCAGGTCCCAAAAAGGGTCCAGTCAACAAGACACAGTCACAACAATTTAAGCCAAAAGGTTCATGCCCATGGGCCACTTTGTGTGCCACCATAATGTGTTCCCATTTTGTCTATAGTAGTTACTGTCTTTCTTTGCAGGGCCCAAATTTGGCTCTGGCCCAGTGCCAACGTACACCTGCTACGTGTGCAACGTGGTGATGCACACTACTCGGGAATACAGCCAGGTGAGGAAGCACCAAATCATTGTCTGTGGAGCTGTAAGGCAGCAGTCGGCATTATCTCTTTGCCAAATGGCATTGCGATTTCTTGCTCATCATGGCACCCCTATAAGATCTTTCTCCGTAGTAGAGTGTCCAGCTGCCACACTCTAAGTCCCGCCCATACCTTGTGTTTTTTATTTCTCATTGTACATGATAGCAACGATAGGCACCGGCAGTGTCGCTGAACAACTCGACCACCGAAGGCAGCTGCTGATCTGAGCTTGTAATAGCTTACACTGTAAGGGTTTACCTTCCTTGGAGCACTGAAGGTTAATGGAGTGGGCTCGTTCAGGTTCTCGGTGCCCACTTTTTGGGCAAGACTGGGCATCGCTGCTTGTAAGCTTTTTTTTTTTAATTATTATTAGGCATGTGCAAATATTGACAGTTTTGAATATTTTTTTAATGGTTTATGCTATTTGATTTGATTGCCATGGAAATGTTGCTATTCGAAACTTTCGAGTTTCGTGAAGTCAAATACAGTCAATGCCAAATTGGCAGTCGCCCCTTTAGATTTTCAATATGCTTCACCTTATTACCCTCGTATTATGGCAAAGCTGCCTTTCAAGCTCTGCTACACTCACTAATATACACTCAAGAAATCGCTGGTTCCAACATTAAGAAAGTCAATGCGATTCTGGACTTGAAATAGGCGCAGGAAGCCCAGAAAATGAGATGCCAAAAATATTTAGCATACAATATTTCACACTTTCTTATATATACTCTTCAACACAGATATTTTGAACCCACATATATAAAATTTTCCAGCTATATTGAACTCGTAAATTATCACCTTCAAAATTCTTTTTAGAAGTATAAAAGTTTGTATTGAATAGTATTTTCTCCCACCACCGGATGTATCAAACTGTGCGAGCTTGATAATGCGCTTCGGCACTACCTGTGCCCCGCGCCTACGCCGACATCCAAAACACTTGAAAAACATGAAGGCGAGAGGGCTCGAACTGTACTCCTGTTGGGCGTGTTCTCCAATTGCAAAACAACTTCTTGTTTTTTTTTTCTCTCTCTCTTTCTCGTTCTTTCTCCACGTTAATATTTGCTCTTAGAACGGGAAAGAAGAAACCAGCGGCCTCTTCCTTTCAGCTTTTATTTTCTTGCTGCTACCGTAAAAACCCGCGTATAGTTCGGACCCGCGTATAGTTCGAGGTGTAACTCGGGGATAGCAAACGCGAGAAAAAACATTTTCACGCGAATATTGTTCGAGGAAAACAGAAAAAATGCATTTATTCACACACTTGCATGCGCGCGCACGATTAGTCGTCGTCTTTGTCTGACACACTGTCTTCCAAATCTCCCTTCCGAAGTCCGCAGGCGGAATGCCTTTGTCTCGAGCGATCTCCCTTGCCTTTGCCTGCAGCAGCTCGATGTGCACAGCGAGTTGTGCAGCTCGTTGCTCCTGAACAAAGTCCGTCAGTTCTCGTTCCACGTCTGGAAATGCTCCATTTTTCGGTCCCCGGAAACTTTTTCCCTTGCCGCAGCATGCAAAAAGGGCTTCCTTCTGCTTCCGCCAACCGCGAATGCTCCGCTCATTCACGCCGAATTGTCGCTCCGCGGCACAGTTGCCGATGGTTTCGGCAGCAGAAATAACTTTCCTCTTAAAGGCAGCCGAGTACTGCCTGCGCGGTCCCGACATGGCTTAAAATCACGGAAGTAAAATCGTGGCCGTCGTGATGTGCGCCAAGTGATTGCAATGGCCACTGTTGCTCGCCTGATGCATGCCTGTACCTGTAGGTCTCTAGGACTAACGCCGCTCACGCTACCACGCCACCTAACGTAGAAGTGCGCAGACGCCTGATAATGATGATAGCACCAACCAATGCCGAAACCAGAACTGAATTCGGGCCGAAACTTTTTGGGATCCGCATATAGTACGGGGCTGAAATTTCGCACCCTAAATTTAAAAAAAAAAACCCGGGCTATATGCGGGTTTTTACGGTATTTTGTGAGTTCTTGTCAACTAACCACAGCTTCCGTCTTTCTTACATCCTCGGGAAGGCCTCAACACGCATTCCTGGGGGGCAGTGTTTTTTGTACTTAGCTCTAGAATGAGAATGTGGTTGACCTGGCATAGGAATTTAGAGATACATGCGTACTGATCCTGATTGTTCTGTCCTCATGCAGCACTTCACTACTCGGGAGCATCGCCTGGCTGCTGGCATCCAGGTATCGGTGAGTCGCTCTGATGCATTTTACTTTATGAGGCACATTCTTCAAAGGAGTAAAGGTGTGCAATCATTTGAATTTTAAATATTTTTTCTTAGTATACACCACTTATAACCTAAGTCACAGTGGCCTAGAATATTGTTACGGGAAGGAGACAGACTCAGAGGGGTAGTCACCGATGTATTTTCAGCCGGTTAGGCGAGCAGCGCCAGCCACACAGATTAGCTCGCGCCAGTCTATCTGCTTTCTCTTCTTCAACTCCATGCACTGGCACGTAGCATGACCCCCGGCGGTGGAGGCACCGTCCCGGTGCTTTAAAGGTCATTATCTGATGCATTATTGTAGGGCTTGATCCGCGAGACGTGTACGATATCACTGGGCCGCATAGTAGGTGAAGATGGACAGATGGGGCTGATCTCGTAGGTGACAGGTGTTACTTGACGCAACATACGGTAGGGTCCCGTGTAATAAGACAGAAGTTTTTCGGATAGGCCCAGCTGACGATGAGGGGACCAGAGTAAAATGAGGGTACCGGGAGCGAAATGTACGTCTCTATGTTCCGCATCATACCGACGGCATTGGTTGGTTTGCGACGTCATAAGCCGAGCGCGAGCGAGCTGACAGGCATGATCGGCTCGCGCAATCGCGTCGCGGGCATACGAGCTGGTGGACCAGGTGTGAGCTGAGATGACTGTGTCCAATGGTAAAGTCAGCTCTCTTTTGTACAATAAGTGGAACGGCGAAAAGCCCGCTGTGTCGTGACGGGATGAATTATACGCGGAAGTTGCGTAGGGTAAGGCAAGGTCCCAGTCTCGGTGGTTGGGCGACACGTACATAGCGAGCGTATTTGTTAAAGTGCGGTTAAATCGTTCCGTAAGGCCGTTTGGTAAGCGGTTGTCATTGTGTGTTGCGTGGAACAAGAACGCAGAATGTCGGCGATGACTTGGGATAGAAATGTACGGCCACAGTCTGTGAGAAGCTGTCTCGGAGCACCATGAATCAATATAACGTCCCATAACAAGAAGTTAGCGACGTCGGTTGCACAGCTGGTCGGTAGAGCTCGCGTAATAGCGTAGCGTGTAGCGTAGTCTGTAATAACGGCTATCCATTTGTTTCCCAATGTTGATGTGGGAAAAGGACCAAGCAGGTCTAACCCAACACGGTAAAATGGTTCCGCGGGTATGTCAATGGGTTGAAGATGGCCAGCGGGTAGCAGCGACGGTGTTTTACAATGTTTGCATAGGTCACACGTGGCAACGTATCGGCGTACCGAACGAGCAAGGCCTGGCCAGAAAAAACGGCGCCGGGCGTGCTCGTACGTGCGGGATACGCCAAGGTGTTCAGCCGTGGGTGTGTCGTGAAGTTCGGTGAGAACACAGCGGCGCAAATGCTTAGGCACAACAATGAGAAGGTCGGGCCCGCCTGGTCGGAAATTGCGACGGTATAGCACGCCCTTTTGAATGACAAAGTAGCGGACGGAAGCATCATTTGTGGAGGATTCCATACGGCTGATGATGTCAAGCAGCTCTGGATCACGCTTCTGTTCTTCCCCAATATTAAGGAAGTCGGACACTAACAAGATAGAGTTCTCCGTGGGCTCGTCAGTGTCCTCAGGATTGTCGACAGGGTACCGGGAGAGGCAATCGGCATCACGGTGTAGGTGGCCATATTTGTAGACCACCGAATAGGAAAACTCTTGCAGGCGCAAAGCCCAGCGACCAAGGCGGCCTGATGGATCTTTCAGAGAGTGCGTGGTTGTCGATAACTACCGAAAATGGGCGTCCGTATAGATAAGGTCGAAATTTCGCCACCGCCCATACAAGAGCCAAGCACTCACGCTCTGTTATCGAATAGTTAGGTTCACGGGTGGATAGGAGGCGGCTGGCATATGCAATAACGCAATCATGGCCATGTTGTTTCTGAGCCAGCACTTCACCAATGCCATGCTCACTTGCATCTGTACAGATTTTTGTAGGGGCAGCAGGGTTGAAGTGTGCCAGAATCGGAGGGGTAGTGAGAAGAACGACGAGAGTTGAGAACGCGGAAGCCTCTTCGGAGCCCCATGAGACCGGGACTTCTTTCTTGAGGAGCTGCGTAAGCGGCTTCGCTATGTGCGCAAAATTTTTCACGGAGCGTCAGAAGTAGGAACATGGTCAGATAAAGCTGCGTACATCCTTCGCAGATCGTGGTACAGGAAAGTTTTTGACGGCGCTGATTTTTGCCGGGTCTGGTTGTACACCGTTGGCGTCTACTAAATGGCCAAGCACTGTGATTTGATGGCGTCCAAAGTGACATTTGGACGAGTTGAGCTGCAGGCCAGCGCAACGGAAGATTCCCAGGATGGCTGAGAGGCGCTCTATGTGAGTTTCAAATGTTGGTGAAAAGACGATGACGTCGTCCAAGTAGCACAAACAGGTGGACCATTTGAATCCTCTGAGCTGGGAGTCCATCATTCATTCAAAGGTGGCTGGAGCATTACAAAGGCCGAAAGGCATGACCTTGAACTGATATAGGCCATCGGGGGTGATGAATGCCGTCTTTTCACGGTCCATTTCATCTACCTCTATCTGCCAGTAGCCGGAACGAAGGTCTATGGAGGAAAAATAGTGGGACCCATTGAGGCAATCAAGCGCATCATCTATTCGTGGCAGAGGGTAGACGTCTTTTTTGGTAATTTTGTTTAGGTGCCGATAATCCACGCAGAAACGCCATGCACCGTCTTTCTTGCGGACTAGCACTACAGGAGAAGCCCAAGGACTGCAGGATGGCTCAATGATGTCCTTGGCGAGCATTTTGTCGACCTCACTTTGGATGACGTGACGCTCGGCCGCCGACACCCGATATGGACGCCTATGAATAGGATGCTCATTACCAGTGTTTATGCGGTGGCTCATACCGGTAGCTTTCCCCAACGGACTGTCGCTGATGTCAAAAACGTCGATGTAGGACAGCAGAAGCCGGTGGAGCTCATCAGTCTGCTGCGGCGTTAAGTTGGAAGCGATCATCGAAGTAATAGCGCTGTCGGAGCAAGTGGCAGATTGATGTTGAGCCTGGGGGTCAGAAGGGGCGGCCATCGCGAAAACATCTACCGCATTGTCTTCTAAGGTGCAGAGCAACGCCAAAGAGATTCCTTGTGGCAAAACTTGAGTTGTCAAGCTAAAGTTGACAACTGGGAGGCACGTAGAATTTCCTGCGACGGACAGAATGGTGTGCGGTGATGTAATGCCACGGCTTATGAGGACATCGGTGATAGGGGTCAGAACATAGTCACCGTCGGGAACTGGTGGTATTGAGACGAGCTCTATGTAGGTCAGTGTCTGTGGAGGGAGGCACGCGTGTCCCGTTGTGCAGAGGCGACTCGGCCGTTGTGTAAGAGGTTCTGTTGCGGGCAAGTGTAGACGGAGCGTACTGGTGTAGACGGAGCGTACTGGTCGAACAGTCTATGAGGGCAGAATGCGCGGACAGGAAGTCGAGGCCTAAGATTACGTCGTGGGGGCATTTATCAAGGACGGTGAAGAGAACAACTGTGTGTCGATCTGCAATGCTCACACGAGCGGAGCACATTCTAACGATAGATGCTGTTCCACCATCCGCAACACGGACGAACTGAGTGGTCGCAGGTGTGAGAACTTTCTTGAGCTTGCGGCGAAAATCACTCGTCATCACGGAAAGTTAGGCGCCAGTGTCGACAAGAGCAGTGACATGTATGCCGTCTACTTGTACGTCTATGAGGTTCCGTTTTGTCGGTATCGTCAAAAGAGGATTTTCAGTCAGTCCGAGCAATGCAGCGCCACCTCCGGGGGCTGCAACGCTTAGTTTTCCGTCGGGGAACCTCGTGGGAAGGCGGCAGGAGATGGTCGGCGGGGCTGTGGAGAATGAGACTGGCGACTTTGGGGGGATGGAGAGCGGGAGTAGCGGTGTTCAGAAGCAGGTTCTTGGGCAAAATGGTCGCGGCTCGTCTCATGGCGATAGGCAGGACGTGCATAGAAGAGACGAGAGGACGGTTGTGCAGGAGGACCCCAGCGACTTCTGCAATGGCGAGAAATGTGCCCGATTCTGTGACACGAGAAGCATATCGGGTTGTCATCGTGTGTTCGCCATGCGGACGGATTACGGAACGTTGAGGCAGAGCCGGTCGGGAAGGGACGTGCAGGCGTGTATCGGGGCTGGTAGTCGGTGCGGGGAGGCGGTGAGATAGAGTGAATTCCCAAGCTGGCGATTTCCTGCCGGACGACTGCTTGAATGAGAGGCAACGTAATTGGTGGAGAGGGGTCGGGGGACGTTGGTCCCACCTTAGCTGGAGCAGCCGCTTCAAGCTCCCGCCTGACGATTCGCGTCAAGTTGTCACAGGTGTCTGGTGGATGATATGTGTCGAGACACGAGGACGTCGCAGTGGTGTTCGGGAGGCGCTGGAACTGATGGGAGATGCGTCTGCTTGTAGCTTGTTGGAACCGGCGGCATTCTTGAATGATCGCATCAACAGATGACTCATTGTTGAATACCAACAAGTTGAACGCATCGTCAGCGATACTCTTTAGGATATGCGCAACTTTTTCAGGTTCAGACATATTTTCGTCAGCTTGGCGGCATAGTGAAAGGACAGCCTGAATATAACCGATGTAGGGCTCCGTGGAAGATTGTGCGCGAGTCGACAACTCATTTTTCGCAGCTTCATGATGACCTGAGATGTTGCCAAAAAAGCTCACGGATCTTTGCCTTGAAGCTGTCCCAGCTTGTTATGTCATGCTCGTGGTTATCAAAGCAAACACGAGGGGTTCCGTCGAGATAAAAGATGACGTTTGCGAGCATAAGAGTGGGATCCCACCTGTAAGTGGCGCTGACGTGTTCGTAGAGGCGTAGCCACTGGTCGACGTCGGAACCCTCGCTGCCCGAAAACACGCCGGGATCTTTGAGCGCGGGAAGCGTCACGAAAGTTGTTGCGGGCGCTGGGTTGACAAGTCGAGCAGAAGGGGGAGCGACCGGAGAGGATGTAGCCGAGTCTTGAGTGGTCATGTTGTAAACCGCGAGGGAGCGTCCGCTTCGGAGTTCCGTGGCGAGGACGGGGATCGCACAACTCCACCAAATATGTTACGGGAAGGAGACAGACTCAGAGGGGTAGTCACCGATGTATTTTCAGCCAGTTAGGCGAGCAGCGCCAGCCACACAGATTAGCTCGCGCCAGTCTATCTGCTTTCTCTTCTTCAATTCCATGCACTGGCACGTAGCAATATCTACACTATAAGCCACACACCACACAATGATCAAAACAACCTTCTTGAAAGGCCGCACTTGCTCGAAACACATTGAGCATACAGCCTCGTCCATCCGAGAGTCTAGGAATGCAATGCGTGGTGCTTGCAACCATTTAAATTTTCGAATGATAAAAATATTTGTCCCAAGACCCGCATTGCCAAAGAAATGAGCGCAAACAAAATTAAGCATCATAGTGAAAATTGCCGACTACTCAAACATCCTCAATTATGCGCATTAAACAAAAACTATCTCGAATCACGTCCCAAATTTGGCGCGCTGAAAGACACCGTTCGTTTGATTTTACAGGCAGGCGCTTGATTTTAAGACATCACAATCGAATGAGGGTGGCACGCCTAGCACTCATATGGTTATTTGACTGCTAGGCGTGCCACCCTCATTTTTTGTCAACAGTATGTATCCCTTCTCTTCATGTGCAGCCACGGCAAAGTGTTTCGTTGATTTTGTACTAAACCACAGCTTAGACTGCACGTGACTGCTAACGAAATGCAACCAACACTGATTAGGCCTAGCCTGCCGTCCGGTACATTGTCACGGAAAGTTTGGATAGAATGTTAAGGGGGATGCGATTCTCAGAACGGTCTAAAATGGTCAAAAATCAATTTTTTTGTAAAGCTTATGTTTGGGGCGTTTGTACATCTGAGCACCTACTCTCAAGTTGCTAGCGCTAAGTTCGGTCGGGAAATGCGATAAAATTGGCCTTGAATGCACCCCTGTAACACTAAAATGCCCCCATGAGGACGAAATTTGTTCTTTCCTCGCACGCCTTGTGCGTTGCGACAGAGCGAGCGCTGCCATCTTGGCCTTGATTTGAAGCTGTTTCCTTTGTGCATAATATACGCCATCTCAAAATAGTCTCGCTCAAGCGGAATGGCTGCCATCACGGGTTTTCTGCAGCTCAATTTCTGAGAACCTTAGTTTCCAGATCGGCGCTCTTTGCAAGCGCACCTTTCCGAGTCTCCCATTTGCTGGGGCGACCGACGCGTCATCTTTTTCTTTATTTGTGTTGCATTCGCTGCTGTGGCTGTCCATTTATGTGCATCTGCTCTTGCGATCATGCATGTTTCTTGATGCACCGTGTTTCCGCTTTGCACCGGTACTTTTTCACCGCGATCGAGACGCATGGAGACTGTCGTCTGAAACCATCGACGCGATGAGCTTTTGAAAGCCATAAAAAAAACGCCTTGGAACAAGAAGGCGCCGGCCACAAGTGCCCTTTGGCAGCTAGTTGCAGTCGCGGCTAGACCAGTTGGATCCGCCGGAAACTTTAACGACGCTGTCTACTGACGACACAGTGGGACCAAGTTCGACGAGTGATACACTTCAGATTGGTGCTGCGTACTGCTCAACGGCGGAGCAGGCGCAGCGATTTGAGAAATCTGCGCAAACGAAGACCGTTTTGTCGGGAAAGTCGGCTACCCGAAAGTACGACCTCCTTGGAGTCAGTCGCCATACGATTTTCGGCAGCGCATACGCAGCCAACGAGCTCGAAGTTGAACGCGAACACTGATAACACTGTAATCGGGGAACAGCGACAGCATGACATGTAGCTGAAATTGAGGTAGACGTCATCGCAAGCAAGCGGAATGCCGTGCAAAAGAAAATAGGAGACGTTTTTGAGCCGTGTTGACGACTGAGGTTGCACCGACCACATCATTTTTTTTTATATATATAAACTGTTTTTTTTGTTTTTTTTTTTTGAGAGCCACCTAAACGATGTATTTACAATGTATTTACAAGAGTGCAACAAGAATTTTGTACTACAGCCATGACCCTCTGTGTCGGCAACAGATACCTATTAAAAAATGTGCATTTTTTTGGGCATTCGTTTTCGAATGGATGTCCGATTTTCGGGAGATTTTCATGGTTCCATAAGGGTCCGGAACACAGCAACTTATTTCCCAGGGCAGCAAGCTGTCTAACAGCTTGTCATTTGAGCCTCATACCCCACGGCTTTTCCAGAACTCCTCAACAGCTTGTCATGGTGGAGTTCTGATAATGCTTTCCACATTAGAAATGATTCCAAAGGTGGAATAAGGCACAGGTTGCTTTGTTTTGCAGGGGAATAGATGAAGAACATATGTATGAAATTTGTGATAGAAGTTCCTTATAGAAAATTTTGCAGTGCATGTGGAAATTTCAGATGCAATTTTTTCAGCTTCACATTTTTTTCTCAACCTGACCAGCCTTACGGAACATTCCATCATGTTTTTGTGCAGCAATTTTTTTATATATACTATTGAACTCCTAAGAAACAGGACTATGCTATTCTATTTGTTGTGGCTAAGAGGGACATATGAAATGTTATGAACGATAATGTGGGCTAATTAAATTTCAAACTTGTGGAGGATTCAGACAAATAAAAATTTTTATATGATGATGTATATCAGTGACAATATAAATAGCATAGCTCCACATGGCAGGTCTTTGGCTACAGCTACATCCTAAACAGAACCTAAAAATATTGGGGGAAAGTGCCTTAACGACCCGTAAAAAAATACACAATGAGACTTCTATTATGCTCTCACAATTTGATAACTAGTTGGTGTACATTAAAACTAATTATATTTTTGAAAATAGGAGGAAGAAATACATATACGCACCTAACTTTATTACAGCATCTCCAGTAATAAAAATTTTCATTTCAAGACCAGGGTCTCTCCTTAAGGTTGAGCGTCCAAAAGGTCGCACTTAACACATGTGCCAAGAACAATGTGCATTATAAAAAGTTTGCGTTCACAGCCAGGATATCAATAAAGACAAAAAGCTGCCAAACTTATGCAAGACCGCGCACTGGCAGCAAAAGTGAAAGCTCGCGTCATAAAGCCGTAAATGTTCTTAAATTTACAGAAGAGGTAGCGAACACGATGTTTGTAGCAAGCTCAAAAACTACAATGCTTTTCCTGGCAGGAAACTTTTTTAAGCTAAGTTCATTATGAAGGGAACGCACGTGCTACTTTGAGCTACGCTTGGCAGGCAGCAGGCAGCCGGAGCCACATCGGAGCCTGTGCAAAGGGTTATCCGTCGCCTTGGTCGTGGTCTCCTTTTTTCTTCTTTTTTTCTTTTTATTCCTCCCTCCGCCCTTCATTCGTTTGCTTTGCATCTCATCCTCCTCCATAATAACCTTGTGACTCGCTCCCCAGTGGCTCACCCAGCACGCCTCCTTTGAGACGCGCACTCACTTCCACGTGTCGCAAAGATTTTCTGGCAACCGCATTATAACTGGTCTCCCATTGTGCGGGGACTGCACAATAAGCAGTATGCTTATACATCGGGTTCTATGGGAGGGTAAACGGAAGTCTAAAAAGACAGCATTATAACTGGTTCTGCACTAAAAGTGGCAATGTTATAAGTGATCTATGGGTATGAGCACGGGGACTCATACTTATAAATTGCACTTTGACAGCATATTAAGGGGAAAAAACTTGTGAACACGTGCTGCCACTAAAGCGAATGTTTGACAAGTGGACTCATTTTCTTCAAGGCTGCCTTGAAAAATTGGCCCCCTCCCCCCTCACTTTATGCTGGAATTGATCACCGATTATATCCATTCATAGCAGTTTACATTATACCAGATTTCCTTCATAGAAGGCGTTTTTCGAATAATTGGAAAACTGGAAGTGATGTACCCCAGTTCTTTGAAATTGAAGGGTGTTGTCACCTAGTGCTCACTTCAAAAGTTATTCAGTACGATAGAGCATTATCATAGTGAGTTGTGGTTGTTATTAAATGCACCATTTACACAGGCAATTTTAAATGACGTGTTTTCATTTGAATGAGCTTTTTCTTCTTTCTTTACACGTTTCACTGCTGGCTAGTTTTTTTTTATATAGGATATTTTTTTTTTATTGACCTCCTGACGCCTGTCATTTGCAGTAGGCGCCATACTTCGCTTGTCACTAACGCTTCGCTTGTGTGCATCAGGCACATCTTGTGCAGTGGTGTAAAGCCATGATGTGACACTCTTTCATGCCAATGACCTGATGATAAATAGATGTTTTCTGGATGTTGGCCTTGTCTACCTACCGGTTTACAGTGCAGCAGCGTTCACGTCATGCACTCTAATGAGAATATTCACAGATAATTCAGACATGTTCGACTTCAAATTACGCTAAATTTTGTTTTATCTGCTCCAAATCTGCTCCAAAACAGACTTTTTGTGCTCTAAAAATTGGTTCAAATCGTAAACTGGCTGGATCACCACTGAATATGGCATTACTGTTGTTTCTGTCACAATGAACGTGCCGAGACTGCTCTGTCTGGTGAATTAGTTGTTCCTGCACGCTGTGCAAGGCAGAAAGCACACTTATGGATCAATAAAGTGGAATGCTAGGCCAGTTGGTTCAACACAATGTGGAAATATGTGAACACACAAGGTAGAAGGAAGGACGCACTTGACAGGAAAAATGCTCAACTTACAACTGCAGTTTTATTAGAAAAAAAATCATTGCGTGAGAACACGAATGCACATCGGCGAGACGGGCCCATGTTTAAATGATCGACTCAGAGAACATGCGTCGACCTTGAAGGCTCTCGCAGGTGACACGTATTTGTCAATGCACTGCAGAGATTGCGGTGCAATCCGCAGTTTGGCAGCACGAGGATTCTGGGCAAATCAAAACTCAGATGGACCAGAGAAATCCTAAAAGCAGTACAGATTAGGGCGAACGCAAGCACGTGTATCAGTGTGCCCTCGCTTCGATAAGTAAAAAAGAGGTGTGTTTTCTTGAGAAGTTTAAGGAGATAAACATACCTTTTGTGGGGGTGGCTTCTTTTAGCGATAGTTCATTGCGCCTGCCCGTTTCGGTGTTCTCGTGCAATGCATTTTTTCTAATAAAACTGCAGTTGTAAGTTGAGCGTTTTTCCTGTTAAAAGCTTTCTTCCTTCTACCTTGTGCGCTCATATATTTCCTCATTACGCTTGAGGGTGTCACGGGTAGTGCGGTGCCACTTAGATTTCCAGTTGTTGTCAGGCTGCTCTCTACGTTAAAGAGACATTGCAAAGAAAAGAGATTTCCACATTATTAAAACTTGTTATTGGGCTATTGATAATTACGAAACACTTAAAATATGGCCTTACCTCAGTACCAAAAAAAACACTTTGTAAGCCAGTGAACACACAAAATGATAACGCGAATAGTGATGCCACCTTTTCACCATGACATCCTAGACTTTTGACACCATCTGCCAGGGCTTAAATTATTCTTCATTGGTAAAAAAAAATAACTTGCATTATCTTAAGCTGTGAGATACATTATTCAGCTATTGTGGCCAAAATATGGAACACACTCTGAACCTGATGTTTGTTAATAAGAGTGTGGTTGGCATTTTCGCTTTACTGTCGCACTTGACCATTGTGTTCTCCTACCAGGCACCACCACTTGGCCACAAGCGACCGCGCTCTCCGTCTCCATTTTCGCGGGCACCTGCGTGGTCCTCTCCACCTCGCATGCGGTCGCCTCCGCGGGACCTCTGGTCGGGAGGACCGCCACCTCGCAAACGCTCCCCCGAGCCTTTCCTTGACCCAGTCGCTCGGGACCTCTTTGTTCCGTCACCTGGACCAAGTGGTGCCTTCGAGCCTGGCCCTCGAGGACCTCAGGTCTGTTTATTAAGACCATCGTTTCGTGCCTGCCTAGGTGCCATTTTAGTTCAATCTGACATCCGTAGGGCTTTTTGCATTAATACCTGGAAGGAAATCTAGTGACACTGTGCAAATTTTCTTAAAGTAGGAGCTATGCCATCATAGGAATAGCGGGTATGTGTGTCTGAAAAAAATTCATAAACAGGGGTAGGTGTGCTCGAGCTGACGTTTCGAGGACTGTATTTGTGTTCCTCAAGGCTAGAACTGTTTTCCTTAACGCCGAGTGTATATGCTCATACTCCCTCCTCCAGTCCAAAGAAAGAGGGGAGAGGGAAAGTGTGGATACGGGGGGTACTCGTGACAAATTGTGTGTAGGCAAAGGGGAAGAGGTATTCAGTGATCAAAGGGCTGGGATGAGGTCTAGATGTTTCTGAATCAGTGTTGTCAAAAGAAGTGTCAGTGTCACCTAACAATCCACTCAAATCTCAATATAATGAATGCAGATATAAAAATTATTGGTTATGAAAAACTACATGAAGAATAGCTCTGTCATAGAGTGAGTGCTACAAATATGTTTATAACGAATTTTCGGATATAGCGAAGTATTTTTGTGACAGGTGTGGCTTTGTTATGATGAGGTTTGAGTGTAGTAGGTTTGAAATTCTTAGAACAAGGTTTGACTTCACCGGTTGTTATTTCGTGTATATAATATCAAATGAATTCAAGAGGCCCCTTAGAAACGCTAACACCTGCTGGCGGGAGTGTATCGAACTTGTGAATAAGGTGTGACGCTATATATTTGCTCGCTCTTGTGGACAGAAACTTTCACTGAAGTATGTAAAGTTTGAGGTCGTTGATGTTCTGAACTGCAACGTCAAAACGCTGGGCCAATGCTTTCAGTGAATTCTTTGCCGTGTCCGCGTTATTACCATTTAATCTAACATTAGCAGGCTGTCCCGTTTTGCCAATGTATTTGGAGAAGCAAGCAAACATGAGCCTGTTGTATGGTGCCAGAGATAATTCGTCTTGATTGAATTCATCCTAATGGGAGTTTAGCACTCTCAATAAATGGAACCTGAAGGGACCAGGAGAATATGTTCCTAGTCAGATATTTCATTTTGAGATTTTTATTTACTGAGTTTACTTCATACAATAGTCTTAACTTCAGGTAATCAAATGATTCTGTTAGGTAACAATCTATATTATTTTATTTATTTATGGATACTGTCAGCCCTAACATAGGGCTATTACAGGAGTAGAAAAAAAAATTACATGAAAAAAATAGCGATCCTTCCAAGAACAGAACATAGTTAACAGATATAATCAGAAGTAACAAATTAAAGGACAAGAATGAAGTCATCAAAAAAAAAAAACGCGACCGCTAAGGCAACCAAGAACTTAAACATTGAATGTTCTAGAGCATGTAGACGCAAATAGAGCATTAGTAATTACAAACGAAGATATGTGCTAGGTGTTTTAAAAACATATCTTTGGATGAGCTTGAAACTGCTTCATCGCTCAACGAATTCCATTCATTGATAGCTCTTGGAAAAAAGCTATACATAAAACAATCGGTGGAAA
The DNA here is from genome assembly GCA_013436015.1 of Rhipicephalus annulatus. Lineage (NCBI taxonomy): Eukaryota > Metazoa > Arthropoda > Arachnida > Ixodida > Ixodidae > Rhipicephalus > Rhipicephalus annulatus. Next base: position 58,397 of record WOVY01010158.1, on the reverse strand, counting down.
CAGCAGGTGCAGGAATAAACATTGAATGGCGTTGTCTAGAAGTTTCAGTACGAAAAATATAGAAATATTCAGCATACCTTATATGAATACTGTTAATAATAATGAGGTAAAGATACTTGAGTCTTTCGTGTTTTGTCCTAGCTTGAATCGTGGGTAGCTCCGCTAGTGCGCACAGTTGAGATGGGGAATTTGGCCATCAATATTTATTAAATATAAACCGGACTGCTAAATGCTGAATTTTTTTCTATTTTTGATATGTTTGTAATCGTGAATGGATCCCAGACCATTTTTGCGTATTCAATTATTGGTCTAATGAGCGTTTTGTAAGCTAAACATTTAGTTTCTTGTGTCGCAAACTGCAAATGGCGCCTGAGACTCCATAGGGTCCTAGTGGCTTTCGCGCACACATAATCTAAGTGCTGATTCCAGCGAAGATCACTTGTAAAATTTAAACCAATGTACTTATGTTGTTCAACTCTTTTTAGTTCATGATTATCAATGTAATAAGTATAATGTAAGTAATTTTTCTTCTTAGTGGCTGTCATAACTACTGTTTTCAGGGGGTTCAGCATCATTTGCCATTCATCACACCATTTTTCTATTTTCTGTAAGTTTTTGAGTAATTTTATCCGGTCACTTATTGTGTCGACTTTGATGCAAATAGCCTTATAGAAACGCCAACTCCATTCAGAAGGTCATTTGTAAATTAAAGGAACAGAAGTGGGCCCAGGACACTGCCTTGGGGTACTCTCGACTTGACAGCTGAAACAGGAGACTTAGTGCCATTGATTTCCACAAATTGCTGACGAGATTGAAAATAGGATAAAAACCACTTTGTGATGGTAATATTTTGGAATGTAACATCAATTTTCCTAAGTAATTTACTGTGAGACACTTTGTTGAAAGCTTTCCCGAAGTCCATAAAAAATAATCATATCCGTCTGTGCATGTGAGTTAATATTTTTCTAAAGGTCATGGACTAATTCGATGAGCTGGGATGTTGTAGACAAACCCTGTCGAAACCCATCTTGGCAGTTGGATAAAATATTATGCTCACTCATACAGTTTAATACATGTTTCGAAATGATATGTTCAAGCAGTTTTGAGCAAGTGCTGATAATTGAAACAGGCCGATAATTTGCTACATTGTCAGAACTGCCGCATTTAGGAATTGGGATCACTTTAGCTATTTTCCACTCTTTGGTTAAGGAACCCTGGAGAAGGGAACACATAAAAATTAATGCAAGATATTTGAAATTCCATTCAGCGTATCTGTACAGAAATACATTAGGGATAGTGTCAGGCCCAAGACTTTTTTTTTTCTTATAGTTCAAATTGAGCAAGAGGTTGAAGACACCCTGTTCGGTAATTACCAAGTCCTTGGTGGCCTGTCAAATGCTGAAACAATGCTCGGCAAAATGCCATTATCATCAGTAAACACTGAAGCAAAGTATTCATTAAAACTCGCAGCGGTGGGGAACTGGGCAATCTGAGTTATTGGGCGAGCTTTCGTTGATGGGTTAACATATCTCCAAAATTTATCAGGTGCCTCCCTTAAGAATTTTGGGAGTGTTTTGCCAAAAACCCTTTGTTTAGATTTTTTAAAAAGTAATTTAAAATCCTTTTCAAGATTACGAATGACTGATTGGTTTAGTACATTGGGATTAATTTTAATGTTCTCATGATTTCGTTTCAATTGCGTTTCTAAGTGAATTATTTTCCTTGTTATCCAAGGACTTCTTTCACTAGTCTTCTTAATTAAGTCGCTTTAGTATAAAGCGTTCAATACAACGCATTACCAAATTGGAAAAGTATTTCCGGAGATAATCTGGGCTCTGATTATTCTTATAATACTCACAGAAACACTCATAGGAGTCTTCTAACAATTCCAGTACCTCAACATCATCTGCTCTAACAAAGTTAAAAAGATATTTTGAGGGATGATTGACAGCAGTGGGCAAAACAGTCAAGGACAGCACTACCAGTTTGTGATCAGAAATACCATCACAAATTTCGCAGTCCCGGAGTGTGGGTAACAATTGATTAGACACTAAAACAAGGTCGAGGATGGATGAGCTACGCGTACTGACTCTTCTAGAGTCGTTCACTACCTGGCTTAAACCAAAGCAGAAAGCCAGTTCAAGGAGTGCTTCACTATTTGAAATTTCTGTCGCTCCGAGAGAGTAGTAATTCCAGGTTATGCCTGGCAGGTTGAAGTCACCCAAAAGTATAATATTATCACTATGTTGCATATTGCTGTCCATAAAGCACCGGAGACTAGAAAGAATTTGGACTGGTGAATTTGGTGGCCTATATAAACCACCTATGTGGATTACGCGATTTTTAAAAACCGCCTTAATCCACACTGTTTTATGTCATAAAAAACAGGAAGCACAGATCATAAAAAACAGGAAACTCGATATTGTCACGAATCAGCAATGCGACCGCCCCCCCATCTCTACTATTTCGGTCTTTCCTAGCTATAATATAAGATTTCGGAGTTATCTCACTGTCTAATATGTCTTTATGGAGCCATGTCTCCGTAATCATCATAATGTCCGGTTCATGTTAAAAATTAGCGCTTTAACATCCTCGACCTTACTTAAAATGCTTCTAGCATTCACATTCAATACTTTGAAGCATTTTTCTTCCAGAATTCAGGTGGAATCACTCTTCTGACGAGCACGACACTCGTAGCGCTCGTTCGTGTCTTCATTCTATGCATAAAGGTCATTGTTGATTTAAATTTTATCACGTATTAGTTTAACCTTTGCTCCCTTTGACCGCTCCTCCTGCGAAGACGCCCAAAGACTTTTTCGTATTTCAACAAACTCCTTAAAATAATCCTCGCTGGCGCTTATGTTCGATCCCTTAAGCATGGAACAATGACCGAAGATTTTAGTTTTATCTCGGAAGTCAGCTAATCTGATGATTATGGGACGGTCTCTACTTTCAGTTCTTTTACCCAGGCAATGTATTCTTTCAATTGATTTTATTTTGAGTTTAAAAATGCTACTAAACACATTCACCTTTTTCATCAAAATTTCATCAGTTTCACGACCCTCTTCTCTAATGCCTCTTATTATTAGGTTATTTCGCGTGGATCTATTTTCTAGATCGTCTACCTTTCGGCTGAGCAAATCTATATTCCTGTCTCTTTCATTTAGATTGCCCTCAACATTGGTTAATCTGTTCTCGACAGTTTCAAATTCCTTCAGATTTTATTCTGTGGTTGACAGTCTAATATTCATTCGAACCAATCTTGCTTCAGAAGAGGCCTGTTTCTCTGAATCTCAGAAAGTTTGTTCAAGATTATTTTCTGTGTCTCAAGAAGTTCCTTAATCATTTTTGCATTAGTAGCCCTGGAATTTTTTTTGACGTCTCCCAATAATAACAACATTCCTACCAAGAAAAAACATTCGCTGATACATTTCGTGATGGTATGTAGACACGGCAGCACGACAAGACAAAGGTAATTACTACGAATACCTTATTTCTTTTTACTAACCTGGATATATAAAGGGACGTCAGCCATCATTGTCACGGCTGTGCCACTGTGTCCACTGAAGACCGTCATTGTCGCTGCTGCTTTTAAATGCAATAACCAGGCTTGCCGGTTCTTTCCTGGTGACGTCAGGGTGCCCGAAGATAATGCGCGGTAGGCACTATCCAGGTGTATATTCAGCCACGGCTGGCAAGGAAGTCTCCGCCCTTGGCTCTTACTACAGGGCCAATTTTTATTACTTCTTCTGCTGAATAATTGTCCTGCGAAAATGTAGCATGCCTTAGTGATTTAAATTGTTGTTGTGGCCGAAAAATTCGACATGTGAGAACTTGGTCAGCATATGTAACAATGCCTATTACATTACAAAAATGTGATTTCTCCTCAAAATTGCTTTTATGTGATTTTTCATATGCATTTCAACAATATGTATCTCTGTGATCTATCTTTTTTGTGTGTGGTTGTTTCATCTTTTTTGTTGTCAATAGAGCATCCTCATTCCCTGCATGCATTTCAGCCACCTTAATGCAGTAACATTACTGTTACAATGTGAAACATAAGTGATACTGTTATTTGAATGAAGAAGCAACTACGGTTGGGTACAAGTGCAAAACTCCAAGGTGTTTGCTCCTCACAAAGACAGATGAGCACAAGCCTGCACCAATGGGCGTGCACTCTAGACTGACATCATGAGCGAGACAGCCTGTGACTCCACCTTCGAAAAACTGTGAATGCATAAGCGTGACTGTATCTTTAGTCACGGTCAGCTGCTCTGGTGCGGAGCCTTCTTGGGATTCTTGAGCTGAATCAGAGTATAGTTACGAGTACCCATCACGTGTGACCATACTTGCTGCCGAAGACTAAAATAAGTGGAGATCATCACCTTCTCTGTCATTTTGTGTGTTTTTGTCCAAAAATGCTTGCCCAATGGTGGTTGATGCAAGTGTTTCTGCGAACGGCTGCAGCCTAGCATGCTTGAGGACTATGCGGAACGTCGTGGTCCTGGCAATAGCTCTGGCGGGATGCCAGATCCGACATCAGTGGCTGCCACCCTGGAGACCATGATCCAGCTGCAGCAACGGCTGCTCAGCAACATAGGGCCCCAGCAGGGTTCTGGCGGAGGAGGTATGATGGGGGCCTCGTCTGGCTACCGCGACGAAGGCTATGGGAACATAGCACGGAGTCTCCAGGACATGGACCTGCAGAAGAGCCTGCAGCAGTTGAGACAGAGCCAGCGGTACAATGTGAGTAGTGCTATGGAGCCATGGGGTTTCCCACACGAGTCATGTGAGCTTATCCCAGTGCTATAGTCGTTTAGTTGGTACATTGGTCTGCCTTATTTACCACATTGAATTGAGAATGATGTACTGCTTGCATGCCATTGTTACACTGCCTTACGATCAGGTGCCCCTCAACAGCCTGACAAGTGAAGAGTCTCTAGGATGTGTTAAACAGTGGATAAAACAACCTGACTACAGTCTATACCCATAATAATGAAATTACCCTGCAATGAAATCCTTGTGACAAATGATGTATATTTCTACACCTGGTGAACATGCATAGGATTCAATGCACACTATGTTTTTCGGCAAGAAAATATTTCTATGCTGCAATGCTGCAACAGTGAAAGTTAACGTAGCATTTCTCCTCATATTATCCATTTGTGCTGAGGTCACCGAACTCCGGAATTCGCTCAACTAGATTTGCCTCACAATTGAGTTGCATACAGTACCACTGCAGTGTGCTTCCATAGGTGTCGCCATCTTTGTGTACAGAGTTGTCGCAGTGCCAGAGGTTGGAGGCGTTCAGTATTATCATAGTCACCACATTCCTTGTATAAACTGCCTTTTTTTTTTTCATGTGCATTCCTGTGCACATAATGAAACTGTCAAGAATGGAGACACAGCTCGCTGTGCACCTTTTGCCATTGGGCTGCTATATGAAAGGGGGGGGGCCTTATATAATGGTTCATTCTATCCGAAACTCTGTTGTACGTGGGTCCGTTATAATGAGCGTAGACTGTAGGAACGACTAAAGACGAGAGTTGGGAATTGCCTGAAGTTTTCGTGTTGTGCCATTCTGTCTCCAGAAGAGATTGTAGCGAGCATCCTACCTTAAGGAAGAAGAGAAAGAATAATTAGCTCTGGGAGTGTAGAACAACTCCTCCCAACTCTACCTCAAGCAAGTGGGAGAGGTCCCTCAGGAGCTCACTTCTCGCCGACCAGCAATGGGCCGTCCAGCAGGCCCACGAAGCGGCTGCCAGGTACTCCCTGTCGGTCCCTACGTGGGAGACGCCCGCTACGCGCTAAGCGCGTCCTGCAGGACTGAAATAAAGTTTTTTTATTTCATTCCATTCCCTTGTAAAGAAAGCACCAAGAATTTAAGTCAAATAAGCGCTGGTGTTAAAAAAAAGCAGAATGCTTTGCTACCCTGCAGAGTGTTATGCCGGAGAAGGTTTATAAGAGCTTAGACAGAGTGGCCTTATTGATGACCACTACACCTAAAGGCATACATTCACAAATCCACATTCAAACAATAACGAGCATTGCAAATAAAAGGGTCCGAATTTTATCTCATCGACAGATTTTTTTTGTTTAGCTCCTTATAACAAGTTGTTACATGGCTATGAGGGCAGTTCATTAAATACAGTCATCTGCCGATTTTTCGGACATGCCCGGTAATTCGGACATCTTCGCGGCACCGCCACAAGCCCCATAGAATCAATGTATAAGAAAGTCTGAAATTTCGGACGCTCGAACTCCCGGGAGTCCAATTTTCCAGACTTTTTGACGCGTCGGAAGGTCGGAAATCACCACTGACCTCCAGTGGAAACCACCACAACTGCGTCACACACGATTACGATTGCATAAATGTGCGCGACGGTCTACTGTGGCGGCATCTGTTGCTTGGACTCATTGATCATTAGCAGAGAAACACACACGGCCTCCGAAATTCCTAACACTCGCCGTGTTTATCGTGTAAGGGTGCTTCGTGGACAATAGAAACTATCCACATGAAATTTTTTGCCGCCAATAAAGTTCCTTTTGCTTTAGCGCTCGTTATCGTGCGTGCCACTCTGGCTTGCCGCGCAGCGCTTTCGCGAAGCGTTTCACCACTTCGAACTAGGACTAACCGTCACACACCAATTTGGTCTGGCCACGCTAGCTATCTTGAATGTCTACCAGCGCCACCTCCGGAGTACCCGAGGCACCGTCGCCTCCCGTCGCGCCGTTTTGTTTACGCAGCCCACATGGTGTTTGGCTAGCCTAGTGCGTGGTTGTGCGATCATGTGAAGTGTGCTCTTCAACACTAAGCCTGGGTTTTTGTTCACATCGCGAGGATTTCGCTTGCCTGCGATGACCCCCACTCCGCCTTTGTCGTCCTCGCTGATGGCATCGAAGCGCGGAAAACAGTACCGTCGGTTAACGATGGAGAAGAAAGCCGCCATTATTAAGTTAGTGAAGAGTGGCCGATCGCAGGCTGTCGTGAGCAAGGAGTTTGGCATTTCCAAGCAAACAGTTTCCGATTTCCCGAGGAACAAAGACAAGATCTTGGAAGCGGCTGAAAAACCGTCTGGTGCCCAAAAGCCACTGCAGCTCTAACACCGGCTGCCCTGACGGCACCCGCTGTCGGCTGCATGCATTTTTTTTAACGGCTCTTTTCAGAGCTACCCCACTGATGCTTTGGCACAGTTCCGGAAGTCTTGTTCTTCGACCTTGACCCTCTTGATCGAAGAAATATCAATGAAATGGTGCGTTTTTTGCTTGCATTGAGAAATATTAGCAAAATGGTGCGTTTTTTTTTTACTTGCATTCATTTTTTTAGACTGCCCGAATTTTCGGACAGTTTTTCGCCCCCTAGAGGGTCCGAAAAATGGGCAGTTGACTGTACTTAGCCTCACTGCGAGAACGCGACGCTATTGCATGAGACATATACTGACATTGAGTACGCTGTCTTAAACTTAAAGATCCAGTTTAATCTGCCTCGCGGTTTCATTTTGACTGCTTAGGGAAGCAGTGGATTATTTGGTGTTCATTAAAGATGGAAAAAGAGCAATATTCATTGGTGATTCAATTATTGTTTTTGGAAGGGATATGGTGTGACTAGATGCAGTCTATGGTGAGTTTTCTCCTTCGATGGCAATCATCAAAAATTGGCTCAACGAGTTTAAACACGGTCACACTTCAGTTTTTGATGAGCCCCGCTTAGCGTCCCGCAAACGGCTACCACGTCCGATAATGACAAAGATCCTTGATCTCGTATTGTCAGACCCCTGACTGAGGGTGCGCGAGATAGTAGGAATCTCAAAAGACTGTGTGGGACATATCTACATGAAATATTGGGCATGAGAAAGCTATCCACACGATGGGTGCCGCATTTTCTCACTCCAGACAAGCGCATCTGTGAGACCACTTCAGAGCAGTGTTTGAAGCTGTTTAAGCATAACCCGAAAGAGTTCCTGCATCGTTTTGTGACCGTTGACTAAACATGGATCTACTGGTACACACCAGAGACCAAACACTGACACCAGAGATCAAAAAACTGTCGAAACAGTGGACTGCACGCGAAGAACCTGCTCCAAAGCAGGCAACGACTGCTCCATCAGCCAGAAAGATGATGGCCACCATTATCTGGGATTCTCAAGGTGTGATCTTCGTCACCTACCTTGAGAAGGGCAAAACGGTGACGGAATTCTATTATGCTGAATTACTGACCCAGTTCTCTTATACCATGACAACGCGCCAGCTCGCACCTGCGTCGTCGCCACGGCCAAGTAGATAAAACTTGGCTACGAAATCGTGCCCCATCCAACGTATTATCCAGATTTGGTTCTGAGTGATTTCTTCCTGTTTCGCAACTTGAAAAGTCACTCCCCAGACAAAAATTTGAGTCAAATAAAGACGTTATTGCCGCCACAGACGCCTACTTTGCAACTCATGGGAAAACCAGTTTTTCTGGTGGGATCAAAAAGTTGGAGGACCGCTAGGTCAAGTGTATAGAGTTGAAAGGGGAGGAGACTATGTAAAGAAATAAACCGACACCATTAACAAAAAAGTTCTTTTTTTTTTTTTTTAAGAGTGGTTGTACTGCCCCCTTATTTCACTTCGAGAACTTTTTTTCTGGTGTTTCGCGAGATTCATTGAGGTAAAGTTACGGGGGGGGGGGGGGGGGTGAGCAAATCTTGTCAGAAAGGGTTGTGAGACTAGAATGGCAAGGGTTGGTAGAGAAGCGTGAGCTGTTCTCTCAGTTTGCACCACTTGCTTCCCCAATTTTTTTCCCTTTTTGCTCTGCAGGTTGGTCCGTCCCCTCCGCCATATGGGAGTGGCAGCACATCAGCAAGCTCTTCTCGGGGCCTCCAGTCTGGTGCTTACATGGACAGCTCACCATCACCTTTCCGCGAGAGCCGTTCCAGCTTTCAGGGAGGCGCGGGTGATGGCTTTGGTGGCAAGCGGGCCTCATACGGAGGAGCTGTAAGTGGTCCAACTACTTTTCTCCATTGCGTCACAGTTAAGAAGTCAGATAAGAAGGCTAGTGTCACAGTCAAATAAGAAGGCTACTAAGAAGACTGCTAAGAAGTCAGTCAGATAAGAAGGCTAGGGCAGTGTCAACAGTACTTCAAGGTTGCCGAAACTGAATCCAATTTGTATATAGTATGCGAACTTTCTTCAACTTCATTTTCTATTTCGCTGTGCTTTAGTTTTTCAATTGCCTCGTGTTTTTTACTCCTTGCAGTGATTGTCGACTGTGCAATCTCATTGAACTTCAGCAAACCTGTGTGGTGATACATGGGAATGCAGAACATTTCAGTGACTAAAGCATTAGCTTTCCATTGAAACTCCTTGCAGGCATAATTCACAGCATAATTCACATATAGAACTTTCATGCACCGTTACCATTGCAAGGAGGTGCTGCTGTCCAAAATTCATCAATATAAACTGCAAGTACTGTACATGGAAGTGGTGGGGCATGGTCGAGCTACCAGAGCTCACCCGCAGAAAAAGCCTCTCAGGCTGAGTGAGGCCTCAGATAACAAAAGCCCTTTTATTCACTCACTGCCTCTTTGTATACATTTGGAGGGTGCCACCATGAATCGATAAATCTAGGCTTTTGTGAATAACGAGTTATAAGTTCGAAGTGCATTCGAAGGGAATAGTGATTATTGTTGAATGATGTCTAATCAAATTCTAAGAGTTATATATTAAATATTATAAAGAAAAATTGGAATATATGCCTTCACCCTAATAACATGCACAGTTTGTTTAATTGAAACAAGGTCAGTACAAAATCCATTCTTATTGGTTCAAAGGTAGTGGAAACAACTTTGAATAGTAGCCGAATTTAACTTTCTGTAGAATGCTAGTGATAACCTGTAAACTACGTGACGCTCCTTTCTCAAGTTTTCTTATCGCCTGATTACACATGTGAGTGCTGTCTTGCACAACCACGGCCATTGACTAATTAACCATCAACATAGTCGTAGAGCCTTCTGATGCGATTACGTGCACAACGTGACCATAACAAATTCTTCTAGAACTTGTGGCCGCTAGCGATAACGCTGGAATATTCGACGGCACATGTATAAATGCAGACGCGTGTCACTGCTTGTCACTTGATCGATGGCCGACATTCCATTTGCCGCTATCACTGTCATAGTGTTGTTGTAATCTGACTTTTCGGTAACCGGCCACAAGTTTGGCTAAATAGTTTCCTTTTGACACGCCGACTGTTGCCTTCGTTGACGTCACGACCACGTGACAAAATATAAGCCTGTATAACAAGCTTTTAAACTTAAGGAATGATGAATCGAGGTCACAGAAGTATGTTCATTTAACTTTTGCTGCACGGCAATGCGGATTTCCCCTGAATATGTGTTTTTCATGGCTTAGGGCTTCTTTACAGCAGTAAAACTACCTCTACAGGGGGTTGCATGCGAACTGATATGAATATAAAGGGGCCCTGAAGCACTTTTTCAAGTAACCATAGAATGGATTCAGTAAAAGAACTTATTGCCTCACGAATTCAACGCCGCAAAAATTTCAAGAATCTGTCCAGTACGAGCAGAGAAATTTGTCGCGACCTGCAAACGTATTCTTTCTTCTCTCGTCCTCACAAAAGCGCTGGAAGCTAAGCAGGAAGGGATGGCAGGGGCAAAAAAAACAACAACAATATGTCACGCACGCGTCGTGACCTTCAGCACTGTTTTCTTATTTTCATTTTTCTTCGAATACACGACTTTTTCTGTGATTATGTGCGCATGCGTGGACAAATAGCGGCCTCCCACGGCGGTCCTTGTAACAGCCGAGGACACCATGTTCAAATCAGCCAATGGCTGATAGATGGCCTTCTATGAGCGATTTTTGAGCATATTCCATCATTTGTCAAGAGAATAGAAAGGAATTTTCGGCTGACTTCGATAATTTAATGTGAATTCTAGACCACGTGCTGGGCTATAATATTTAGCTCACATGGGAGCCCCTACTACTGATAGGCAACGTTTTCTGACCATCTTCAAAAAGTGTTGCAGAACCCCTTTAATTAAGTGCTTTCACAGCTTAGCACCTCTTCACTGCAGTGAAATTGTTTTCACAGGAGTTCACTTGCGGACTAATATACATCTATTCATTCAATACAGTGTATGTAAAAAGTTGATATAATACAGAAGGAGGTCCCAAAGTAAAAACTGTCAGGGGGACTTCCTGTAAATGCATGTATAAAAATATAGAACAAAGATTGGCAACTAAGGAAAAAACTGGAAGCGAATAAAACAAAATGAACGTAATCAAACTAATTATTGAAACTTATGGTAGTTCAGAATATTTACATGTAAGTGATAAAACAGGAGATAACTAGATAAAACAAAAAGAAAATAATCAAAGTAAATATTGAAACTTATGGTAGTTCAAAATATTTACATGTAAGTGATAAAACAGGAGATAACTAATTGGATTAAATGACTATAACATAACACATACATATCACTAACTAATACAGTGTCACTTCAGAACCTATACACATACACATAAATGCATATAACTGTACTTAAACATATATATATATACACATACATATATATTCAGGTGTCGCATGTTGTTAGTAAGAACTGTTTTAGATGCCACCGGAAACAATGTAATGAGGGGCTTGATTTAATAATTGATGGTAGTGAGTTCCAGAAAGAAATTGCAGAAAACAAGGCTGTCATTTTGCCGTAGTTAGGACTTACTTTTGGAAGCAGAAGGTTACTATTTTCAAAAAACCGTGTGTTATTAGTATTGTAGAGATGTGTGAGGGAAAGTATGTTCATTTCGAGTACTCCAAAATTTTCAAAAATGTAAACTATATTCAAAGCTCATTCAAATGTAGTTATTGTCGTTCAAATATTGAAAGCGTTCAAATAATCACGCAAGGCTAGACAAATCGTACATGAATACGGTGTGCTGTGCTACGACTAATACTGGATCTACGTACCATTCTATGACTAGTGCGGCTCCTGCAACATCTGTGAAATGTGGATGAAGTACTCCCCCTTCCTTCTGGAAATACAAAATATGTGCCACTGACTGCACAGTTACGGTATTTACTCGCATAATCCTCGCACTTTTTTTTTTGCAGAAAGCCGATGCAAAGTTGGGGGTGCTGGAATTACGCTGGGAAAACTTTCCACAAAAACGTACAGAGTGAAAAAGAAAATGAAGTGGCCGCAAATCGAGATTATCATCTCGATTATCAGCAAGCTTTGAGAAGTACTAATTAAAACTTATCTCAATAATAAAAGCACAGGCTCAACACAAGGCAAGATTTATTTGAGACACAAGAAGTTCAAGCAAATAGTCAAGAATTAGAATACCATACGCAAAGCTTTGTGGGCGTGGCAGTAGCGTTCATTCCTCAACAGGAGCCCTGATAACTATTTAACAGAATCGTTCGCAGTTTCCTTCTGAAGAAATAAAGATTACCATCAATCCCACTTTTAGTCACAGCACAGGCCCAACGCGTCTTGGTGGCTTTCAACTGCCGTCACCAGTAGCGAACGCAAAACTCGTATGCTCCGAAAGGCCTACCGGTGGCCCTGCTGCCGTTGATTAGATCACCATCTATCACTTTCAAGGTGAAAGGAGCCATGTGTAGCTTCAGTATCGCCTCATAAAGTGTCAAGATTACCGACACAACATACAAAACACGCCGCAACGGGCGCTTGCCACTTTGGCTTGGCTTGGATTGGATTGAATCTCCGTGCATGTATGCTTGATGCTTATTAAGAGATGGCGCGCGCTATCATCGTCAGTTGCTGGAACAAGCCGACGACATTATTGCGGCAGTTTTCAGAGGTGCGATAATTACTACAGAAAAAAGAAGAAATCGTATTTTTGTTAGGCGATGTGGGGGGTGCGAGAATAATGCAAGTGCACCAGTAATTACTGTGCAGGCCTTTTCTTTTCAAGTTTGTTGCCCAGAGGTGGTTGGAGAATCTCCCTGTTATTGAGAGAACACTGGTGCTGTGGTTTGACGTGAGAAAGTACATTGAGGCTGCTAGAAAAAAAGATATCGATCTTCTAAAGTGTGCCTCGTTGAACAACTTGTTTAACTTCAGCTGTGATGCTCTGCTGCCAACAAAGTTGAATCTTGCATTGTGTGTTGCAATGGCTATGAAGCCTCTTCTGGTCGAGTACGAGACAGACAAATCAATAGATTTTTTTTTGTTTTTTTCGTTGCAAGATATTAGGCTATTCTCAAAAAGCTGCTTTCAAAGTTTTTGGAATTATCGATCCTCTCTGTTAAAGGAATCATTGGCTTGCTGAAGATTGACCTCACTAATGCCAAGAATCACATTCCACTTGAAAAAATATAGGCTTACAAAGCCCAGCAGATTATCAAGAATTCTGAAGTAAGCTCAAAAGATGCGTTTTAGTTCCAGATGGAATGTAAACAGTTTTTGATCAGTGCCACAAAGAAAGTCCTAGGGTGAAGCCCCTTGAAGTTTGCATTTGTTAGGGGCCTATATTCACTAGACCCATGACAGATGTGTTCAAAGTCCCACGAATGTCTTGCAAGTTTTATAAAAGTGTTGGATGCCCTCACTGCTGCGCATAGAATAGCTGAACACTTTAAAGACGCTGTGTTGGCCGAGTACACGGAGCTTAGGCAATTTAACAAAAGTGTTGGCAGGCAGGCTGGATGAGTTTTGCCTTGATCTCTTGAAGTTCATTTCAAGCTACTCTGAGTTATGGAGCATCGTAAAGCTTCTGCTTGTTCTGAGTCACGGCCAGGCAACAGTTGAACAGCGAGTTGTGTGATGCGGTTGAGAAGGCAGGTGTTGTTCTGCCGGTTCCAATCACAAGAGAACTGATGATGGCAGTGTCAGCTGCTTGACACAAGTACGGAGCGCACCTGGAAGCCCAGAAAAAGCAGGACCTTGAAGCTTTATAGCGAGGAGGAAGTACTGCACAGAGGAGGAGGTTGATGCCATGAAAAGAAGGAAACAAAGGCTAGAATCCACAATTGATAATCTCATGGCTTGTGCAGATGCCTATGCTGAAAAAGCCGAGGCAGGAAATTACGTGGCATACATTGTTAAATCAAATAGCTTAAAGAAGACTGCAAAGGAGAAGACTGGTGAGCTACATTCACTCGCAAGTCTTAATTCAGCAAAAGATACTGGAGCTTGCCTGAAGTTGGCAAGCATGAGGATTTTGGCGCTTTGTGCTTTTGATGCAATTTGCATTCATATACTTGTTCAAGCTTCATATTTATTTTTAGTGCATGCAATACAAGCAGAATTGCATTGTACTATGTGTAAGTGCGTAGCTATGAGGAGCTGCTTCCTGAGGATTTTTATGCCTTGTGCATTTGAAGGATTATAGTGTGATATTTGGTAAACCCAAGTTTATTTTTCATGGTGTGCAATAAAAGTAGAATTGCATTGTGATGTTTTTAAGTAGCCAGCTATGGGGAGCTGCTTCCTGAATATGTTTGTGCTTTTGAATCAGTTTACAATGTGACATTTGGTAATCCTATATTTTTTTTATTGCGTGCAATACAAGCAGATTGGTGTTGTGATATATATTTTTGTTTGTGCAATAAATGTTCAGACATTTTGAAACCATTGTTTCAAGATTTCGGACATGGAAAAAAAATAGTCTCAAAGAAATAATCTATCAAAGAAGGCCTCGAAAATCCTCCTATAGGGTCTTGAAAGTGCTTGAATTTTATTCTTAAAAGCCTGTATGAACCCTGCAAAGACTATTGGCCAACAAGTTGGTAAATGTGCTTATTTATCATTCTCAGGATTCCTACTCGCCCATTGGGGTTGACATGAAGACCTCTTATGGCATGGGTCGTGGCAGTTCCTTTGGAGATGGTGGTCTGGGAGGCAGTGGTGGTCTGCGCATCAACGAGTACCGCAAGAGCAGCCTCGGACCCACGGCACCAAGGCCATCCGACTTCGGCCGCCCACCAGTGGGCCACATGCGTGGGAGCGATGTCGGCAGCAAGCGCTATTGAGCAGCTACTGCTGCTGGCCGTTCCTGTGTTTCCAGCATATGCACAGCTTCTTGTATTTCCCCATGGCTAAAAGAAAAGCTTTTTCTTTCATTACCTACTGTACATGATCACCTTAATAAAGACCTTCTGTGCTGTGCACTTCAACAGTGCTTTTTTTTTTTTTTTTTCCAAGTTAGAAAGTGGTCGAGTGTATGATAGGCTAAGCAATTGACATGTACAGAAACCAGCAGCTGCTGGTAGCGACTGCAGAGGCTTTTGCAGCCTTGTGTTGACTCGTAGCTGCTGGCACGCATGTATGTAGTCCCGCTATGGGTTAGAGTGTACAGTACCAGAGTGGACCTTGCTGGCATTGTTCTTAGAATGAATATAGTATTTGCTTGCATAATTTGCACACCCCTAATGTATATTTCCAGCATTGCTAAAAAGAAGTTCAGCAGATCCTAACCTCGCGAATCGATGTTAAGCTAGGCATGCGAAGGGGTGCCCATGTTGTAATTTTTTTTATTGAATGATGCGTTTTGAAATTACTCTAAATGTATGTACAAATGTTGCAGACACAGACCTATGTTGAACAGTCACAGATGTTATATAATCAGTTGTATGCACTTGCGCAACGATGCCAACACGAACATGAGTATTAGCAACACCAGAAGCGATAAGCTGATATGAAGCGCTGGTGCTTTCGAGGACCGTAGCCCTGGACACTGCTACATGAATCAATTTCAGTGGATGACCTAACTACAATTGAAGTTAACCTGATGTGATGACTGTATTATGGGGGTACATATGTAACGTTTATAAAATTGGATAGCCAGCACTGCAACCGCAATTGGCGTTTCATGAACATTAGTGTGTATATCAAAAGCAGTTACGAGACCTCGTGTGGCTCTGTGGTAGAATACTTGATTGGCACGCAGGATGCTGGAGTTTCAATTCCTGCTGGGACCCTGACTTATTCTTTGCATTTGTCGGGTTGATGCTAAGCTTCTTTTTTTTTTTCTTTACGTTCGCACCTTATATAAACCCATATTTGTGCTCGCAGTTCCTTGTTAGGTAGGTACTAAGCGTCATCACCTGTGGCACGTACCCGCTTGCGGGTATGTGCCACTGTCTGGCGGCAAGTGTTTGACGGCGTACATGACAGGATTGTGACATTATTCATGTCTTGACCAGCGCGTCATAATACACTCCGGTATTAATATTGGTTCACGCTGAAATTAAAGAGTGATTACGAGAGCACCCAGACGTGAGCTGCTAGAAAGATATGTAGAAAGACGTCCAATGCGTTTGCAGCATGTAAAGAAGTTTTTCGCATTTACTGTTTATTCTCATATTTTGTGCTTTCTGATCTGCCCGAGCCAGCTCGCCGGTGCACACACCAAGATACTTAGAATGCTTTGAATGGGCACGCCAAGCAAATGGGCTGCGAGTTCTGAGTGAATTTGCTCAAAAGACGCTGATTTCAATACGAGCTCACAAAGGTGAGCTCAAACATGAGCTCGTGCTCGATAAACAAAAATATCCTCTGCATGTAATTGATGACACGATGTCCAAAAAGATAGAAAACTTAAGCGCATTAACCTTCTTAAGGGAAGACGTGAGTTCTAAAATTTTATTTTTTGCTCAATCTTAACCAAACGTCACTACCTAAGCTAGTTTTTCATGCTGATTTCAAATCTCTAATTTGTTTCTTAATATTTCAAGTGGTTTAGAAAATATGAAGGTCTGAATCATAATTGTGTACTTCTTACAGAACTTCTTGGCAATTTATTCTTGCTAAACCCAAAAAGTGAATGCATAATCCAGCGCTGCATAATACCAATGCTGGAGACTTGATGTAGGGGATGATGCTATTTTTATCCATTTGAAGGCATTTTATAAGCAAGAAAATGGACGGAACACTCATGGTCACTATATTGCAATAAGTTTCTCTCACTAAAATCTTCAATGGTAATTTTTGAAGTGATGCTAGAGAAATAGAAATAGCATCACCCCCTAGATCATGTCAAGACGAATAAAATGATACCAATTTTGTCGCATTCACTCAAGTTTAACATAGGAAAAACCCTTGTAAGGCCGAGTGCAATGTGCAAAAACGTCGATTTGAGAAAAACGCATTTGAAATTTATAGCAACATTAACTTTTGCTAAAGTGGAGCTACAGCTATATTAATGACATCATTCTGTAGCTCTATATTATAGGATAAATGGCCATGCTGAATTTCACTGTACCCACCCAGAATACTGCTCACAGCTTGTTCTAGAACTATAAAATAGTCATTGACTCAGCATGAGAATTATTTTTTTACTTTGTGGTCATTCCAGTGCCTTGCAAGTGAAAGGAACACAAAAAAAATCATGTAATAATGTTGTTCTTGGATAGACAATAGATTTACACAATGTTTAGGTCTATAACCAAGAATATTTATTTTTGCAAAAATTCTCACTATTTGCCATCACGACTGTTTACAGCAGGCCAGGGCTGTAAGCAGAGTCCCCTGCTGGCTTGTGACGCTTTGAAAAACTTTCCTTTATTGAACTGCTGTTGAGATGCTCTCTTGGCGATTTTTGCAGCCTGCCCTTGTCCTTCTCAAGGCTGCAACGCACCAAGTTATTGCCAGCGCTGTAGCCCAGCTTCTCGGCAATTTCCACGTTGCTCTTGGTTGTGCCTTGGTTGAAGCTGCCGATGGCTTCGGCAACTGCCCTTTCAATGCTCCGCAAGGATGCATGCTGAGTTTTGGGGGCCTGCTGCCAAATCATAGCATGCAGGCTCTCACTTGGGTTCTGGGTGATCCCATCGCTGCACCTTTCCAAGTGGGCATTGTCGCTCAGCCGCCTTAACACAGGCTCCAATGCCTCAGTTACGAAATCAGGCAGGCTGTCCTTGTGTGGTGGCGGCTCCTCATTTTTCGCAAGAGCTCTCTGAAATTTGCACCAGGATTCAGGGCAAAGGTAATGCTTTGGTGCCTCGTCAGTTGAAGACATGTGGTTCAAAGTTGCTAGAACAGCCTTCTGCATACCTGGAACATCGTTCCTGTGGCTTCTCAATGCGTAGCCATAGTATGAGGTGATCTTCTTTATCTTTTGTTGCATAAGTCTGTCCTTTCCACCAAGTGAGCCACCTTGAGCTTTTTTTTTTTTCTCTACAAGGGTACGTAAGGCAGCTCCCATACGCTTGTGTACATGATTTATGCAGTCCTTTTTGGCCACCTTTATGAAGCCGTACACCTCTTTTTCTGTGAGTGCATGGAATGTGTTGCTGTCACCGTCTGACAGCATTGTCGTGTAATGAAGCTTGTGCTTTTCAAGTGACCACTCAAACAAGCGTAGTGCTGCCTCCACTTCCATCTAGCCAGCATTACAATCAACATTCTTCTGGCACAGAGGGGCATGCTGAATGAGCCAGGCAGAATGTCCTGCTTCTCCTTCCTTGGGTCCTGTGGTGCAAGCCAAGCAAAAGTTCAATAGCACGATATGGTCTATCACGAGGCCACTATACATCTCAAATATGCAGCCAACGCATATATGCGAGCTATGTCTACGCGTAAGCCAGGTGCCGTCATAAATGACGTCGACGTTTCCGGGCGCGTTGCCGAACTCCGCACATAGCTCCTTGACGCGAGCACCGCTCGCCGCTTCGCATTCGGCAGCAGTCGCACAGCAGGCTTCTTTCATTATATTCATGTGGCTTTGGTAACTCTTGTGGTGAAGCCCTCGATGCGAAATATTCTGTAGGCCTGTGTGCTCAGATTTGGGTGCACGTTAAAGAACCCCAGGTGGTCAAAATTTCCGGAGTCCTCCACTACGGCGTCTCTCATAATCATATAGTGGTTTTGGGACGTTAAACCCCACATATCAATCAATCATGCGAAATATTCATCCCGGCGAAGAAGTCCGACAGAGCCGTTGCCCCTTGCCGATACTGTTAGTGGCCTTCTTAGCACGCATATTAACTTCAAACGGCCTTATTTTGGCGTCGGTCTCGTCGGCTATACGTGGGGACGAAGAACGCTCTTCGCGAAAGTCACAACTGCCGCACGTTACTATGAGCTTCGAACATAGCCCGTTCTCTTTCTTGGCCTTTGAAATAGTGACGCTCCTTTCACCGCATTCTGGGCACGCGACAAGTCCAAATAACGAGCGTATCGCCGCCAGATCAACAATAACAAATTCTGTCCCGTTTTCTTTGCCATCATCCTCCAGATCAATATCTAGTAACTCGAACTTACGTTCCGTCGCGCACCGCGATGCCTTCAAGCCCGCTGCATTTGTCGCGAACTCGGCAAACTCGTCCGCCGAATAAAACGCCGTGTCGATGCGGTCTAGGATGCTGCTGGAAGTGCAAGATGACGATCCGACGACGACACAATCCGATGAGGTGCTGCTGCAAGGCAAACGAGAGTGCACCGCTTCGGACACACGCGGCCGCAGCTGCGCGCCGTCGTCGGAATGCGCTGCTTCGGCGGCATCGGGTGAAATCGGCTGCACGTTGTCGTCTGTTTTCTTCTGGCGGGCGTTCCACGGGCGCCTCCGTTTCTTGTCGTACGCTTGGCGCGTCTTCTTCTTTAGACGAGCGTCTCCAATCATGCCGGCAAAAGACGGAAAGTCGGTGCGTCGGTCGCGCAGCACAAGCAGGCACGTGCTGGAAGCAGACGAACCACAACACAACCTGCAACAGACCAGTCTGTGTTTAACTTAGAGCACGAACTTCCCCACCCTTAACAGAATCCTTTAAGGACATTACAACATACTAGAACCAAGTGAAAATCTGAAATCGCATTGCCATGGGCTTTTGGCATCGTTTACCGGCGAACCCGGAACCTCAAGGACACACTTGTAAACTCCCAAATCAAATACTTCAACTTTCAACAGGTCATGCCGACCTTATCTAAAGTCTCGATGTCTTGTATGCAAAGCGATGAGGGACAAGCAAGTCAGCCAGCACGCAATCCAAGTTTTCAATTAACATCTATGAGGATCAAAATCTAACATGCAATTCCTCTAATAAGGTACATCTACTAGAATGCGTCGTGTGCAATATGTACATCGGACAAACAGAAACACCCTTTAGGATTCATTTCAAGAATCACATACTCCTGCAATATCAGCCCCAAATCTACCTCTATCAAAACACATTAACCTTCCCGGCCATTCATTCGACAAATTGTCAATCGCACTTTTAGAGACAGGATTTAAATCAAACCAGGAGTGTGGACAGCATGAGTCGAACCTCAAACACCGATTTGGTGCCCTCGAAAGAGGCGTTAATGAGTGTCTGGGTAAACTTGCAGCAATTAAAGCATTGTAAAATAATAATAGTAATCATGACATTTCAAGATCTTGTGGCACTGTAACTGTTATGAGGACTAGACAATTGTAAATATCTGTCACCCTTTCTAATGCACTACATGATGCTGTCTATTTCAATCTATCTTACTAACCGATCAATGGTAGTCAGCCTCGCATGTAACTGCCACCACATAGACAACTAAGAGTCTCTGAAGGTGGATTCTCAGAACTAAATAGTATTAACTTTAAACGCCAATTCCCTTCTTCTGGAGACACTACGCGGTGCCCCCTTGAAGCGAGACAGCTACTTGGAAACCTTTTGTGCCCTCGCTGCCTCACAGGAGCATCGGGACCGTAACCCGGCTGTACGTGCAGCCATCAGATAACACCCGTAATTACGTGACATGTTATGTCACGCATCTCTTTATATCACTAACCCAACTGCAATAAAGTTCTTGTTCACCCGACTGACGGCGTCGCTACATGGTGGCAGCGGAACCCACCTGATGCATCAATGGCGTCAGCGTTATTACCACCCCCGAAGCCCATGGAGGCGTCACAGGACCCTTGGATTGCCTGGAAAACTTGGAAAAGTAAGTTTCTGCTGCTTTCCACTGCTACGAAGCCGAACACACTGCCAAAGGATGTTCAAGCAGCCACTTTGCTAGTTACCATAGGCGAAGAAGCTCGAAAGGCATACAGTACTTTCAAGTTCGAGGAAGTGGAAGACAGAAATGATGTGGAAGTCCTGATTAAGAAATTCGAAGAGCACTACAGGCCCACGACGAACTTGACATTTCAAGAATTTCTTTTCGGTTCATGAAACCAAAAGACAGGGGAACCATTTGACAAGTGGCTAACAGAACTGCGTGTGGTAGCGAAGAACTGTGAATTCGGTAGTCTCGAAGACCGCATATTGCGCAGCCGAATCATTCTGGGCACAACGGATAAGAGCCTCTAGCAAAGAATAATAGCGGAAAACCCGACGTACGAAAAGACCGTCGACATGTGCCGAGCGCTGGAACAAGGCAAAGAGCACTTCAGAGAAATAAGTGGAGAAATAAGTGTAACCCGCCAGTACAATCTTTTGCAGACGTCTTTGAAGGACTCGGACAGCTAAAAGACTTCGAGTATGACATGAAGCTCAAGCCAAACGCAGTAGGAGTCGTCGTTCCGGCGAGAAGAGTTCCCGTAGCTCTTTAGGACAAAGTCAAGGCTGAGCTGCAGCGCATGGACGCCCAGGGCGTCATCACAAAGCTAACCGAGCCAACCGAGTGGTCTAGCCATATGGTAACAGTTGTAAAGAAGGGCAAGGTTAGAATTTGCCTGGATCCTACAGCACTTAACAAAATGCTGCTGCGGGAGCATTATCCAATGCCAACCTTAGAAGACGCAGCCTCGCAACTATCCGGTGCCAAGTACTTCTCAACGCTTGATGCGGCGTCAGGGTTCTGGCAAATTAAGCTAACCGAATCAAGCTCAAAATTCTGTACGATGAGCACACCGTATGGACGTTATCGGTTTCTTCGAATGCCCTTCGGCATCGCGTCTTCCCAGAAATATTTCAAGCAGCTATGCATCGCATGCTGGAAGGCTTGCCGTGCGTAGCCGTGATAATGGATGACATATCGCTTTGGGGCCGCACAAAAGAGGAGCACGACAACAACCTGTCACTTTTGTTGTTACGCGGTCGTGAAAACAACCTCAAGCTTAACCTAAAGAAATGCACTTTTTTGCAGCCTGAAGTCCGCTACCTCGGGCACATTTTTAGCACTGAAGGCCTCCGCCTAGACCCACGTCGAGTGAAAGACATACTGGAAATGGAAAAGCCAAGGAATTGTAAGGAACTCCAAGTCTTTTTAGGCATGATGAATTATGTACAGCGCTTCATTCTTAAAATGTCTGACGTGACAGCCCCGCTAAGAACATTGCTGCACAAAGACATTGCATGGGTTTGGACTGACTCTCAGCAGTGAAGTTAATAAATGTTGCGTGAAAGCTTAGAAAATGCACCAGTTCTTGCTTTCTTCAACGCAAATAAGCCAGTAACCCTTTCGGTTGACGCCAGCCAAAAGGGAGTTGGCGCTCTGCTTATTCAAGACGGCCGTCCTGTCGCATTCTCGCCACGTTCACTAACAGAGGCGCAGCAACGCTACGCTCAAACTGAAAAGTAAACATTGGCAATTGTACAGGGTCGCGTCAAGTTTCACGATTACATCTTCGGCCAAAAAACTGTGATCGTTGAGACCGATCACCGTTCCTTAGTGCCGATATTCAGCAAACCGCTTTATCAATGTCCGCTTCGCTTACAGCATGCGTTTGACTTTGCAACGATATCTTATTACATTGATCTACAAGCCAGGGAAAGAGCTCTTCCTAGCTGCCGCCTTATCTAGGTTTCCCAGCGAACAGCTCATGCAAGAAGAAACAGAGCGCCCCGCCGCGGTGGTCTAGTGGCTAAGGTACTCAGCTGCTGACCCGCAGGTCGTGGGTTCGAATCCCGGCTGCGGCGGCTGCATTTCCGATGGAGGCGGAAATGTCGTAGGCCCGTGTGCTCAGATTTGGGTGCACGTTGATGAACCCCAGGTGGTCGAAATTTCCGGAGCCCTCCACTACGGCGTCTCTCATAATCATATGGTGGTTTTGGGAGGTTAACCCCCACATATCAATCATCAAGAAGAAACAGAGCAATTTCAAGTGAATGTGCTTGAGTACATTTCAGCTTCCCAGCAGCGCCTGAGGGATCTTCGTGCTGCAACGAATAAAGATCCGGCCCTGGTCAAACTTCGAGTTTACGTCGAAACATGCTGGCCTGAAAAGAGCGAGGTGCCCGAAAGTGTTCGTCAGTACTGGTCCTACAAGGAGGAGCTACACATACAGGATGGTCTTGTTTTTCGCAGCAACAAGGTAATTATAGCAACCTCACAGAAACAAGAAATTATGTTGCTGCTTCACGCTGCGCACCCGGGAGTTAAAAAGATGAAGGGGAGGGCAAGAGACATAATGTACTGGCCAAATATTTCGCGTGAAATAGAGCGATTTCGCAAAAACTGCAAGGTCGGTCACAAGTATCAAACGCAGAATGCCAAAATGCCTCTTCACAGCCACGACATCCCAGAACTGCCGTGGGAATTTGTTGGCATGGACCTGTTTTTCATGAAGGCCGTGAATGTGCCATAATATTGGACTTCTATTCTTCTTTTTTCGAAATCCGTGAACTCCGGCAGAGCACTGCTAGTGCTCCGACAGTATGGTGCACAGAATTGTTCGCCACACATGGATTACCGTCGCAGCTCTGCTATGATAATGGTCCACAATTCAACATCCACCTTTTCAGAGAGTTCTTGCGACAAATAGGCGTTACCCATATTATGACAAGCCCTTATCACCCCGCGCCAATGGTATGACGGAAACAGCCGTACAGGAAGCTAAAAAGCTCCTAAAGAAATGTGCGCGCAACTGGGTTGATTTTTATATGGCATTGCTAGAATGGCGCAATACCCCCAGAGATGATGTGCTAAAGTCCCCTATGCAGAGACTCATGGGACGGCAAACCAGGACTTTCCTGCCTGTGTCTAACAGCCACCTGGAACCAAAAGCAGTACCTAGCAAAGCTGTTCACAACAGGCTCAGAGAGATCCGTCAACGTCAGAAGGTTTATTACAACCGCGGAACGATGGATCTGCCGGCCCTGTCTCCAGGCCAGCCAGTGTCCGCATACGACACCCTCCAGCGAACATGGTCACCGGCGGTTTTTCTGAGGTCAGCCAGCACGCTCCGGTCAGCGATCCTTAAAACAGAAGAGGGTCGAGAATTCAGGCGCACAAGAGAGCACCTGCGGGACAGGACAACCCACAGCGACAAAGGCCCCAGAGAAGACCACTTTCCTCGAGAGCTTCGCCGAAGCACAAAAGCTTGCCGCCAGCCCTGTCGATACCCACAGCCTGAAAGGCATAATTAATCTGCGCTACAATAAAAGGAAGATGTAACCCGGCTGGACGTGCAGTCATCAGATAACACCCGTAATCACGTGACATGTTACGTCACGCATCTCTTTATATAGCACTAACCCAACTGCAATAAAGTTGTTCACCCGACTGACGGCGTCGTACGGGGACACCGTCTCGATCATGCAGAAGGAAGCTTAGAAGAAAAACGTCAACCGACAGTCCCACCACAGCCCAGGCCACCGATTAGTGACGATTGGTAAAAAAAAAATAAAAGTCGATAACACGTTGATACAACGTGTATGCCCTTACCTGAGCCAGCCACCATCTACACTAAAGGTACCGTTACCTAAACACACTTAACGCAATGCTTCTAGAAAACAAACACTCACAATGCCACTCGCATAGCGCAGTGACCCTTAGAAATTTCTCCACTATGTTTGCTCTCTCCCCTCTCTCTTTACGATCCCCCTTTTTTGTCTTTTCTCCACTCTGTTTTTGCTGTTCTTCCTCTCTCATTTTTTTGCACAAAATATAAATTTGAGAGTGAACAACATGTACCCTCATTCCTGATGAAGGCCAGACTCTAGCCAAAGCTTTTGAAATAAACCCTTCTGTTGTTACTGTTCTCACGAAGGATCTACTTCACTATATATCTATATATGTTTCAAGAGAGGGAGAAAGACTTATTGGGAGATAATTAATGTCTGTTATGTAAAAAGACTGATTTCTTTATGCATACACGTACATGCCATAGAGATTTTATTGCACAAGGGCCGTACGAATGCCATGATTTTCGTCATCCTGTCACTTCGTAATTCTTAATGCGATCACGGCACCAGGTTCCCGACTGTCACTGCCCCATGATCCGAACTTTAAAAGCCTCAAAGGAAAAGGATTGGGCATATACAGTCCCCTGTGAAATATATCTGCAAGACAGGATGGCTATAAGTAAGAGTCCGCTAGTGGCAGATGGGATCTTAAGCCAAGCTCTTCAAAATTATCCCGAGCCAGTGCCTGCGAGGGCGCTGCCCTCCCCCCTCCATGACGCAGCCCAAAGGGACACCAACCCCCCCCCCCCCCCCGCACTGTCCACATTATGCATTTGATATCGGGGCGAATACACATTCTTGGTGCACTTCTCCAAACCAATTGCGGTAAAATCATCACTCGGCCTCTTGGGAAGGCTGTGATACGCCTGTGATACGTCTGACGACAAAGCATTGCACGCACGTCGTTGTGCTATCGTGTGATTTCTGAGAAAGTGTGAGGGGGGCATGGGCGGACAGCCAGTCGGACGCCGGCCGCCACTGTGACTACTGATAGAGAGAGTGTAAGAGGGGCCACAGCTACATGGCGACGCAACCTGACCTGGGCGCAACTTTTGCTATGCGCCACTGTGCCGTCACATGATTGTTGAGAGGAGGCCCACTAGCACTGTTCCAGAGCGCGGACGGAGTACGTGCTGGAAGCTCTGGGCGCTTTTGGGCAGTCGCTTTGATGTTCAAAAAATAAAGGGCTAATCGATAACATCGCCCTACCCGTCGCATAAGCAGAGAGAAAACGGAAGGCGCATGAAGATATGGGACCTGAAGGTCAGGCGGAAGGGGGGGGGGGAAGGGGTGTGCTGCGTCTTTGCGTACTTTCGAGCGACCGGGCGCGGGCGGCCGCGGTAGTGACCTAGCCACGGTCTCGTGCATCATATCTGGCGAGAGTTGATGCAGCTAACAGACGGTCCATGTAACCTTCAAACGTATTAAGCTCGCACAGCAAAGTTTGCCTTGAAGTCATAGAAATAAGCACAAAGGGTAATTACCTCTCACTAACGCGGCCACGTTTCTCAATTCCAATTTGTTGCTATCACATTCATTGAAACACCCTTATGACGAAGCTAATGCTTCAAGTTTTACGTTGTACGCCCTGTCGTCGAAAGTGAACGATCAAATTTACAGCGCGTAGGAGACACTCGCTGATTTTCGCGCACTTTCCGAGCATTAAAAGTCCACGGATTCGGCGCGGTAGCGCCAGTAGCGTCGCGGCGTGGCTGTTCACAGCAAATAGACCCGCGCGGAGGCTGCTCCTTTGGCCAACTTGTCCAGTTCTTAGACAGGTCGTCTCAGTGCCGTGGTGCCGTAAACTGGTAGGTGTTCTGTGGTGCCGTTCCAGCATGGCCTACCGAGTGCCGTCCTCTATTCGCGTTGAGACCGACCTCACGCCCGAGGAGAAACGTTTGGTTGAAGAACGGGCAAAGCTCAAGGCACAGCTGAGGCAAGAGTACCTCCGCCAACTCACGGATCCGCACAAACATGGTTCGGGAGGCACCTTGGTGAGTTCCCACGTTCAGTTGAGTGCGAAGGTCGACTCGTCGAAACCAGTGTGAAAAAGATCCTACAGCAGTAAAGCCAAAAGTAGCTATCCAGTACTTTAACAGGCCATATATGTTCTCACTTACATTCAGGTCACTACATACATTTGACTGGTGTTCATTATTTCATTTCACATGTGCGCTTACTTTCGTTCTCACACCTGTCTATGTATCACCATCACTCGACCACACCGGTGTCACACCGCACTTACATCGCGATGAGGACCGGTATCTGGCTCCCAATCGCGACTCGAGTGATGTGTGCCGTGTAACAGCGACCAGTATGTGATTGTGGATCGCGGCAAAGAAATCTAATCCGTTTCGGGCCCTGATAAAAAGTATTCCTATGACACCGGTATTGCTTTACTTAGTGCCATGGTGCTCACATTGATTTAACACATTGATTGAAATGTACCTTTTAGCGTTTAAAAGACAGCAAGATGAGAAATCCCAAGCGAAAATTTGCCACATATTCGTACTGAATGTGAGCGCACAATGCAAAGAAATTTCGGAGAGATGTTCCCAAGCAAAGCGGAAGGAGCCTATGTGGCAAAGTAAAAGAATTCGCAGGAATTTTTCATGCAGTCACCAGCATGCAGAAAATTGCAGTCACCAGCATGAAAGGAAAGGGTCCTTGGATTAGAAAAGACCTTAAATTAACTGACTTTTTACTATAACTTTAGAACCAACAGTTTTAAAAGATGAGCTATGTTAAGCCATACAGCAGCTGCTTAGGCATAGTTTTTCATCTGCGACCCAGCCAGTGTCAAACCGGTGTCGAAAAAGGATGCAAAACTGAAGGAACTCAGTACAACCAACTTGATTTCACAGATTCATTCTTCTTGGGACAGAGGTTGGTATAGCTGCTATTTAGGTTTTTTTCTATTGATACACAACATTCGTGAGGTCATTTCAAATGTGAGGGAACTGTGTGTTGAACAAGCTTTTATTCAACATAGGAGGAGCTCTACTGAACTAGACTAATTTAGTGCATCATGAGTCTTTGCAAACTTGTAGATCACATTCCTTATTATGCAAACTCTGACAGCCACTGTAGTATGCTTAGGATTGTGTTGTGCTGAGCTTCAATGCTGCGAAAACGAAAAACCCAGAAAAAACCCCGTCATGCTGTTCTAGTTGCTAAGGTACTCGGCTTCTGACCCACAGGTCGCGGGATCGAATCGAATCCCAGCTGCGACGGCTGAATTTTCGATGGAGATGGAAATGCTGTAGGCCTGTGTGCTCAGAACCCCAGGTGGTCAAAATTTTCAGAGCCTTCCACTACGGCGTCTCTCATAATCATATGGTGGATTTGGGACGTTAAACTCTACATAGCACTCAATCAAAAGACCCAGACAAAGATGGACAATGCGTTTTATCACACCTTCATCTCTCAGTCTCTTACTTTTTTAGCCTTAAAACTTGGCACAACACCAACACAAAGGTGTACCAACTGGGACACTCTATTTTAGAAAAGGTTTCTATAATTTATTGGGCCCTGTGAAGTCAGTTTGTAGAACTTCAGTTGCTTAGTTCTATGATCTGGTAGATGACTTTTCTATTTACTCATTGCTGTCTTGCTTCCTTTATGACCAGTTTGACCCCCAGATGATGCGTCATCAAGCAGCTCGTTCTCACAGCATGATATATGAGCACTTTCGTCCGACCCCAAAGGGAGGCTTCCAGTTTTTCGCCGCAACCTTCTTGCCCATGCTTGTTCTTGGATATTTTGTTTATAAGGACAGGGTATGTATTATGGCCCCATCACCAGTAGTAAAATTGCCTGTTGCCTCCTTTCTGTTGAATCCACTTATGCGTGTCTTCCTGAGTCCTTCAATCTGCCAACACAAGCCACACGAACTTCTAAGAAAATGTGATGCTGCTGTAAATAACAAGGGAAGGATCAAGTTTAAACAGGCCATGAACTGAATTAACATCAGTTATTCACAGTGGCATCACTTTTTTTTTTGAAGTCCATGGGTCTTAGTTGTGTTTGCAGATGTTGTAGCTAATCACTAGAGAAGACAAATGCCTAGTTTGCTTCTTGGGTTCCTGGCGTGCAACTTTGATATGAGAGCATGAATTAGTAGTTAAAAGGGTTTTTTAAGTGTTTTTATAGCACCTATAAATGTCTATTTTCAAAATTGGCACCCCTATGAATACTATTTAGTTCTAATTTCGTTTTCGAATATAGTTTAAGACTGTTATTTGTGTCACAGGGCAACAATGGCCTTTCTGTACTCTATGAGGCTCAACCAGGTCCTCTAGTACAACCAACGTCTGAAAACCAGTAGCAGCAATGAAATGGGATGTGGTGGCCATTACACGCCACAGCATTGACTTGGCGAGAGTGGTAGGAGGAGGTGCAAAGTTTAAAGAGAGGAAAAAGCACTACGAACTGTGGGTGTGATCACTGGCGCTCGCGCTAATTTGGCAGGCATTAAATACGACGGTTATACCCTTCTATCTTGTACTCTCAATGCAAACGGACTGTTGGTATCACATTCATTGCTAAGGGTCTAAGTGAAACTAACAAATTGTATCTTTTAGACACGACGTCGCATAACTCAGATGAAGACTGGCCAAAGGGACAATGATCACATTAATTGCCGGAGCGGTTTTTGCCCTGTCAGTTATCTAAACGCGAAGCAAAGGTTAGCACAGAAAGTTTACGAGCATGTGTCATTAGATAGAGCTCGCAAATTCACCCTTCAAGCAACGCAGCTTTCACGCACACCTCTACCCCCAAAAAACAAAAATGAAGCAATGAGTGCGGTGACGTGATGTTTAATTTTTTTAACCGTCACCTATTGACCTTGGAAAGCGAGAGCCGGACGTGTAACAAGGCGTAGCTGCTTCATTGTGGGCCTTCCGACACCAAAGCCGGCAGCGATAGCCTCCCTATTAAAAACTGCGTGTATTAAAACTGAATTTTGGCTTCTCTGACCAGGAAGCACGCTTTTAATATTGAGATAACATTAAAAAAGTGTGCGAAAATTCTGAATACGGACCCTAGTGATCTCGTATTCAAAATTGCAGGGTGTTTTAGAAGCTTTTACCGCAACAGCGATTACAAATGCAGATGTGCTTGTGGAAGAAATTAGGAAAATGTACTTCTGAATGAGGATCCATGAATGAAGTATATTAAACGATAATTGTCAACGCGCTTACACCATGCATGTGCTTTTCTGTGGATGCAAAGCGCGGGAAATCAGTTAGCGATATAGAGAAATCGGATGAATCACCGCCACAGTTTCACGCACTGATTGGATAGACGTCACAAACCCCCACGGAGAGCGCGTTTTATTGTTAAGCGGACTTGCACAACGAAAGTTGCATCGGCAGACATAACATTGTGGAATACTTAGGACATACGCGCTACCACTGTTAATTCAGCGGAATAATTCTAGGCACCCGACTGTGCGTTTAGTGGCCTCGAGAACAAGATGCGCATGTTCTGATGTGTCGGCGTGGCTTTTGCCGGTGATAGACGCTCCCAAATCTGATTTCGGTGCAGTTTGGCGCAATGTTGGTTGATATTATCAGGATGGCGCAGTAAATCTCAGTTGGTGCAGGAGTGGGATCACTGCTATCAAAGAGCTCAAAGTATATCTTTTTATGCCTCATTTATGAATTTCTAGTGTGAGTCTTGTTAACATATCACAGATTGAATAACATAAAGATTGGTGTTAACATATTACAGCTTTAATAACATAAAAATGAGTAAACATGAGTAAAACGTGCATCCTTATCTTTCTTTTTCTTTTTTTGCAGCGAGAGTTCGAGCGGAAGTGCAGAACCGGCGAAATTGCATACAAGGACAGAATGTTCAAGATGGTCTAGCGGCCCCCAAAACATCTTCCTTGAAGATCACTGTAGTGTAATAAAGCATTTATTCAGTTATGAATTTTCATTGTTCCCAGTGTGAAGAGTTCCTAGCAGCAAATGTTTTGTCAAAATATGTGCAATCAACGAACAGTAGTGGTAACTGCATTGAGGTGGAAAGCCCACCAAGCAAATACAGATCTGGAACTGAAATTATGATGAAAACTGGGCCGGCCTTACACTGATTGAAACACGCTAATTATTATCTATTAATCAGTTGCCTGTGTAACAGTTAAGCGCGTAAGCTCAATAAACACTTCTCGGACTTGACCTTTCCCCTTAGCAAAAACACAGAATTATCAGGCCTCAAATACTTCGTCATCTCTATCACTTCCCGTGTTTCTCTACTTGATGGGCATCTCAACCATGTCGTGAAAAAAAGAATACTTGTGCATGTAACACTTGCTGTTGTAAACTCGTTTAGGGTACCTACTACAAGCACAATTGCAAAGCACCCATTATGCCTCTGCAAGGGAATATGGGCACCTTCATAAATGTACACTAACTGATTTCGTGGCTGATGATAAATCAGGGCTGAGGCTTTTGTAATAGGTGGGCAGCTTTCAACAACACGCTTATTATGCACTTCAACAGTGAAAGCTGTGATAAGATCAAAACTGGTCACGCGCGGTGCCGTAGTTGTCCGCCGCCGCCGGTGTCTGTAACCACATCACACAAAATTAGAAAAAGAAAACCTAGTACCAAATAACAGTGAGACTCAAATCCGGGTCCGCTGACTGACAGCCCAGTATTCTAACACTAATCCAAGCTGGTGCTTGGGAGTTGGCAAACTTGCCTTAGGCAAGCTGATGTCGAAAAAGCAATCAAGTTGATATGACTTAAAAGTGTTTGAAAACAGCGAAAGAACAACCAGTCATCGCACAATGCAAATATCGTAGTGGTTGGATCGTCCAATGCTCCAACCCATTGCATTATGAAAGCAACTGCTCGCTAAACACACACACCAAAGGACCGTAATAAAATTATACATCCTCCATCAGCCCCTGCATGGACAATTGGCACACAATTCCTTGCAAGTGTGTAACGTATACCACGCTTCTCAGAAGAATGACAAAAAATGCCAGACCTGTGCCTTCCGCATAGGCCTGACATTTTTTGAGGTCAGCTGCTGCAAATCAAAGCTTCTGCCATATTAAGTATACTAGCTGCCAATGGGATTCCTAGCCTAACATGACAACCATAGGATGTTTTTCTGAACCAGTTTGTAATGCCGGCGTGACTGTGGTGGAATAGTGGACTGCCACATGGAGTGCCTGAGTATGGTTTTGCCATAAATTTTTATTATTTGCATCCATTAAGATTTTTTCGCTTACAGGCAATGATCCCATTTGTGATGATACTGGATTGAAAGCAACTCAGGTTTTTCAGTGCTATTGCAGTAAAACTGCTGTCTATTCTCATGTTAAACCTGCAAGAGCAATGTCACATGGTGTTCCTCGTGATTAAGCTCAATCCTGATCAAATTGCTCAACAGTCTAAGGGATCGGCTTCCCTTTGTAGCATGTGTAAATAAGCCAGTCATGAGAATGAAATTCGACCTGGATTTAGCCTGATTTCATTCAAAAGTAACTCTTTGACAGCATTGTTCAGCTAGAATGAAGATAGATGTGGTGTATATGCTAAATAATAACTAGACAGAAGTTCACCACAAGATGGAAGCTTAAAGGGATGAATGAAAAGGAAACTTGAACCAGGATTGTCGCTAGATAAAGTGTTTTGACAAGAGGACTTTCTTTTGTTAGGATATCATCCGCCTTCCGTAACGGTTATCCTTATATGTGCCCAGTTCACTCTTTCCCAATCTGAAAAGTGGAGCTCGCCAGTGGTCAAGAAAGACAAACATGGGTACGGGAAGACTATTAAGGGTTGGTGTGACAGATTGGTGCAGTACTTTTAAGCAAGAAAACAGGGGGGCTGCTAGTTGCATGGCACAGAGCCACGACTCTTCCGGAGTTGGAGAAAGTGGTACTTTTCTAGCAGTAACATAGTGGAAAGCATATGAAAACAAGTACAACTCTCTTGGTAAGCATGGTTAAAAAAAAACTCTGGAGGAAGGCCGAAGTTCAACTTGTCGTATATATATAGTTGTGCTCACTACAGTATATGCCGCTTATATCGTATGTCGCGAATATCCGCACTATAAGCGGTACCGCACTATAACTAAACCAAACTTTTTAAACGTCCGCACTTGCGCAAAACGTGTTGAGCATGCAGCTTCACTTGTCCGAAAATCGGAACATGCAATGCGTGCTTGCTAACATTTAAATTTCTGAATGTTAAAAGAATGCATACCGTCCAAAGACACGCGTTGCCAATGAAATGAACGCGAAAGGAGGGTCTAACAAATGAAAGCATCATCGCGGAAATTCGCTGACTACCAGACAGCCTCGATTAGCTCATAACACAGAAAATATATCGAATCACGTCCAGAATTTGGCGCGTTGAAAGACGCCAACCAATCGATTTGACGGGCGCGCACCCGATTTAGGACATCGTAATCGAATCGCGAACCACTGTTTAAGCGCTACTGGTGCCGCCCTCTTATTCATTGAAGATATGTATCTCTTCGCGTCTAGTGCGGCCACCGCAAAAAGTTTCGTTGATTCGGTATCAAACCGCAACTTAGATTCACGCGACCGCTACCTATTGAAGCGCAACCAACGCCGATTAGGCCTTGCTTGCCGTTTGATATGTTGTCGCGGAAAGTTTGTCCAAAACATTCGGCATCGAAAAGATCGCGCTAGCAGTAAACCAAGAACAGCGTGCGTGATACGAAGTTCGCGTTCACGGCCGGGAGATCAGCGACAACGACAACTCGCCAAGCTAGCTCAATTACGTACGGCAGCGCACGTGCAGCAAAAGAGAAAGCTCGCGTCATAAAACCGTAAAAGGTTTTCAATTTACGGACGAGGAAGCAAACGCGATATTTGTTGCTAGCTCAATAACGACGACGTCTTTCCCGACAAGAAACTGTTAAGCACATGCAGTTGATAAGGACGGGATCGCACGTGCCACGTTGAGCGGCGGCGGCCGAAGCCACGCTAGCGACATAGTATGCTGTAGCCGCGTCGGCGCCGGTGCAAAGGCTTATCCACAGAACATTTATGGGCTTATCGATCATCCCAGCGCATCTCTCTCTCTGTATATATATATATATATATATATATATATATATATATATATATATATATATATATATATATATATATATATATATATATATATATATCTACCCTTCATCAGGGGATGATCATCCCCTGATGAAGGGAGGTCCCCTCCCGAAACTGTTGGGAAATAAATATATTTATCCTTGTTGACAACGCTCCCGCTGTGCCATATCCCATACCTTCACGAAGACTAACTGGCCCATTGAATTATCACTCCCACTATATATATATATATATATATATATATATATATATATATATATATATATATATATATATATATATATATATATATATATATATATATATATTGTTAAGCGGTTTATTGGCGGACACTTAGCGATGATTAACGACAGTGACAGTCAATGCGGGGATCGACTCTCTGCGCGAGCTGCTCTTCTTCTTATACAAAGGGCGACCCACTAGAAAGCCCTGAAGAGGACGACCCACTGTTCAAAGGCTTTACCACAACTACCCCGGGTACGAAAAGGGAGCCGCCTGGCGACCAACAGGTGGTTACAATGAGCGGGTCATGGTAGGCCTTCAGGCGCTCCACGTTAACAATGTCGCGTCCTCGACGACGCATGTCCGAAGATGGTTCGATGGGTTCAATCAAGTAGTTGACTGGGGAAGTGCATTTGACGACACGGTAGGGGCCTTCGTACTTGGGAAATAGTTTTGAAGATAGGCCAGTTGCAGTAGTAGGGATCGAGAGCCAGACGAGCGCTCCAGGGAGGAACGTGGGCGCAGTAGTGCTGGCGTCAGCGCGAATGACTTTTTGCCGCTCTTGATCATGCGCTGTAAAGGTCCTTGCAAGCTCTCGACACTCTTCAGCAAGCTTGGCTGTAGCAGAAATAGGCGCCCACTCGGACGGATCTGGCTTGTACGGAAGTATAGTGTCGATGGTGTGCGACGGGTGCCTTCCATATAATAAAAAGAAAGGTGAAAAGCCAGTAGTGCTTTGAGGGGCGGTGTTATATGCGTAGGTGACGAAGGGTAGAATGTCATCCCAATTTGTGTGATCGGCGGCGACGTACTTGGAAAGCATGTCGCCGAGCGTACGGTTGAAGCGTTCCGTGAGGCCATTCGTCTGCGGGTGGTAAGCAGCAGTTTTGCGGTGAACAACGTTGCACTCTTTGAGAATGGCTTCAACGACTTCAGACAGGAAGACGCGGCCTCGATCACTGAGCAGTTCCTGAGGTGGACCGTGTCGCAGCATGAATCGTTGGAGCAGGAAGGAGGCCACATCGCTCGCTGTAGCCGCGGGGAGAGCGGCAGTTTCGGCGTATCGCGTGAGCTGGTCCACAGCAACAATGGCCCAGCGGTTACCAGCTGACGTTAGTGGAAGTGGCCCATACAAATCGATTCCAACGCGCCCAAACGGCCTGGCAGGGCAAGGTAGAGGTTGCAGACCTACCGGTGACAGTTGCGTTGAAGTTTTGCGGCGCTGACATTCTATGCACGAGCGAACGAATTTCTGCACGTAGCGGTACATGCCGCGCCAAAAGTACCGTTGGCGAATGCGGTGGTAAGTCTTCGATACCCCGGAGTGCGCACATTGCGGATCAGAATGGAAGAATTCGCATATGTCAGAGCGCAGACTGCGAGGTATGACTAGTAGCCACTGGCGGCCGTCACCGTTGTAATTGCGTCGGTGGAGGAGGTCATCGCGAACGGCGAAATGGTGGGCTTGACGACGCAACGCGCGAGTGGATGGAGTGGATGGATCAGTCAGCAAGTCGATCAGTGAGGCAATCCATTGATCCTTGCGCTGTTCAGTAGCAATGGCATGAATGCTAATCGAAGAAATGGCAAGGTGATACACTGAGTTGTTGGCATTGTCGTCAGGCAAGGGAGAGCGCGACAGGGCGTCGGCGTCAGCATGTTGCCTTCCATTGCGGTATAGCACGCGGATGTCATAGTCTTGCAGGCGAAGTGCCCACCGGGCGAGACGGCCTGAGGGATCTTTCAATGACGACAACCAGCATAGTGCGTGGTGGTCGGTGACGACATCAAATGGGCGACCATACAAATAAGGTCGGAACTTTGCAAGGGCCCAGACGATTGCCAAACATTCCTTCTCGGTGACTGTGTAATTAATCTCGGCTTTGGTAAGCGTACGGCTCGCGTACGCCACGACATATTCCGGGAACCCTGGTTTGCGCTGCGCAAGGACAGCGCCGAGGCCGACACCACTGGCATCCGTGTGTACCTCTGTAGGGGCCGTAGGGTCGTAGTGGCGGAGTATGGGAGGCGACGTCAACAAACGACGAAGTGTTCTGAAAGCGTCGTCGCACTGTGATGACCACGAATGGAGAGGCCCGTTACTTCCGAGAAGCTTCGTCAGCGGCGATATGATAGTCGCAAAGTTTCGAATGAAACGCCGAAAGTAGGAACACAGTCCTACGAAACTGCGCAGTTCCTTGACGGATGTCGGCTTGGGGAACTCGGTCACGGCCCGAAGCTTGGCTGGATCAGGGAGAATTCCGTCCTTGGACACGACGTAGCCGAGTATTGTCAGCTGCTGAGCTGCAAATTGGCACTTCTTTAGATTCAGTTGCAGACTGGCGTTGCTCAGACGCGTTAAAACATGCCGAAGGCGTTGAAGATGCGTCGAGAAGTCAGGAGCGAAAACGACGACGTCATCGAGGTAGCACAGGCACGTGTGCCATTTTAGGTCACGCAGAACTGTATCCATCATGCGCTCAAAGGTGGCGGGCGCATTGCACAGCCCAAACGGCATAACGTTGAACTCGTACAAGCCGTCGGGAGTGACAAAAGCGGTCTTCGGTCGAGCGTCCTCAGCCATAGGTACTTGCCAGTACCCTGAGCGCAAATCTAGAGATGAAAAGAATATCGGCTCCTTGCAGGCTGTCAATCGCGTCATCCACACGCGGTAGCGGGTACACGTCCTTACGAGTGATCTTGTTGAGGCGTCGGTAGTCCACACAGAACCGCACAGAACCGTCCTTCTTCGTGACGAGAACGACAGGAGATGCCCAGGGGCTGCTAGAGGGGCGAATAACATCGCGGCGAAGCATGTCGTCGACTTGCTCGTTGATTACACGGCGTTCTGTGGGAGATACGCGATATGGACGTTGCCGCAGCGGTGGCTGTGCGCCTGTGTCGATGCGATGCGTAACGGTGGATGTGCGGCCGAGAGAAGGTTGAGCGACATCGAAAGAAGAGCGGAATTCTTCCAACAGGCCCAAAAGCTGGGAACGCTGGCCCTGCGTAAGGTCGTCGGGTATGCAGGGACCGAATATATCATCGGATGATGAAGCAGATGTCGAAACAGCACCAAGCGTACAGGAACTTGAGCAGTGCATGTCATCGGGTTGATTCATAACTTGCGCGTCTTCGATGGGTTCCACGCTGCCGAGACATTCCCCTCGCACCAACGTAACGCTGTACGGAGATGAGTTCACAACAAAAATAGTGGTGCTGCCGTGAGTGAGTTGCACGGTCGCGAAAGGAACCAGCAAGCCTTTTCTGATGAAAACACGATGAGATGGCGAGAGGAGTGCAGCGGTGTCAGAAAGGCTTGCGCAGTAGAGCGGCACCGCAACGGACGAGTTTGCAGGCACTTGAGTGTCGTCTCTGACGAGTACCTTGCTTGCAGAGGATGGACTGTCGGCCGGCGTCAAAGAAGAGAATGGCGTGAGTTCTATTTCTGCTGGTGCGCAATGAATGACGGCGTCGTGGCGGGAGAGAAAATCCCATCCTAGGATGACGTCGTGAGAGCATGAAGAAATTATGATGAATTCGACCGCATACATCACGTCCTGAATCATAAGGCGGGCTGTGCACATCGCTGTAGGGTGAATATTTTGGGCGCTGGCTGTACGGAGGGAGAGCCCACAAAGTGGCGTGGTCACTTTGCGCAGTAATCGGCTAAGTTTTTCGTCCATCACGGATACGGCGGCTCCAGTATCTACAAGGGCATATGCACGAATGCCATCCACAAGCACGTCTATCACGTTCGACGGGCTTTCCTGAGGGCTTCCGCAGTTCGACAGCGTCGCAGCCCTTGCCTCGTGGACTGCGACGACTAGTTTTCCTGGTCGCCCTCGTGTGGACGTGGCCGCATTGGCGACAGTGAGCGACGTCGTGGAGATGGTGAACGGCGGGTAGACGGAACGGGGCGGGACGACGGTGACATAGGCGGCGGTTGGTCATAAGAGCGGCTTGACTGGCTGGGAAAGTTGGAGGCGACCTGCGGTTGCTGCACACGATTGCAATAGCGTGCTACATGACCGACGCAACCACAAGCGAAGCAGATGGGGCGATTGTCAGCAGTGCGCCATTGGTTTGCGGGTCGCATCCATGTCGCAGAACGCGATTGGCGAGCCGGCTGCTGATATGAGTGCATGGTAGGCGGCACTCGGGGCACGTGGGTGACGCCGGCGTATGTAGGCGAGACCGTTTCTCCAAAGGCCTGGGGCCTCGCGACGGTTTCGGTGTAATTTAGGGGAACAGTTGCAGAAATCGGTGGGGGCGGCCTTGCAACAACTTGGGCGTAGCTGAGTGGCACAGATGCAGGAGGCGGCTGGTGGTATTCAGGGACGACCTCCGCGATTTCCTGCTGAATGGCTTGGCGGAGCGTAGGTATAAGTGTACTCGATGGCTGTTGAGCATGTTGTGGGGAAGCAAAAGCCAGTAGAGAGACCTGGCGGGCAACTTCCTCACGCACGAACGACTTGATTTCGGCGAGCAAGGTTGCGTGGTCAGGAACTGCTGACAGGGCCGAGAGATCAGCATCACGTCGTGGCGGGCGACGGGTCATCAAGCGCTGCCGCCGCAGCTCGTCGTAACTTTGGCATAACATGATGACTTCTGCCACAGTGCGGGGGTTCTTTGCCAGGAGCATGGTGAAGGCATCGTCGGCGATGCCTTTTAGAACATGCGTGATTTTGTCAGCCTCTGACATGTTCAGGTCGACTTTCTTGCACAAGTCAAGGATGTCCTCGATATAACTTGTGAAGGACTTGCCGGTCTGCTGGGCTCGTTCACGTAAACGCTGTTCAGCTTGCAGCTTACGAACGGCAGGGCGGCCGAACACGTCGACGACAGCGGTTTTAAAAGCAGACCATGTCGGGAAATCAGATGCGTGGTTGTTGTACCACATGCCGGCCACACCCGCGAGATAGAAAAACAGGTTGCCGAGTTTACCTGCCTCGTCCCAATGGTTGGGGACGCTCACCCGTTCGTACATGGCCAGCCAGTCCTCGACGTCGGTGCCATCCGCTCCGGTGAAGACAGGAGGGTCGCGGATGCGGGGGACACCGGGACATGGCGTCGGCGTAGGAGGAAGCGTTTGCTGGGCGGCGTCTTGGTGCATGGTTGGAGGCACGGTACGGGATCGAAGCTCCAAGGGCATCGAATGCGGACCGAAGGTGTTTGAAGGGCAGATCACTCTCAGCACTCTCCACCAAATTGTTAAGCGGTTTATTGGCGGACACTTAGCGATGATTAACGACAGCGACAGTCAATGCGGGGATCGACTCTCTGCGCGAGCTGCTCTTCTTCTTATACAAAGGGCGACCCACTAGAAGGCTCTGAAGAGGACGACCCACTGTTCAAAGGCTTTACCACAATATATATATATATATATATATATATATATATATATATATATATATATATATATATATATATATATATATATATATATATATATATATGTGTGTGTGTGTGTGTGTGTGTGTGTGTGTGTGTGTGTGTGTGTGTGTGACGCTACAAAATAGAGACACGTCGTGGTCCAGATGCCATGCGTTTACTCTAATGCACGCGCACTTCCTCTCCGTCGGCTTCTCTTAGAATCACCTTGTGTATGCGTCACACTTCCCCCTCCCCTCGAGAAAGTCTCAGTTCAGAAGGTTCAAAATAACGCCGCAATTTGCTAACATGCACAATGTCAGAGTTTCTACGTAAGGGTGGCACGGAGCGGTTGATCTCATAGTTCACTGTTGTGACCTTGCGTAGAATCTTGTAGGGTCCTTCCATGACGGAACTCAGTTTCCCGTTGTTGGGATGCCATGGTGTCTCGTAAAGGACAAAGTCACCGACTTGGAACTCAATCGGAAGAAATTTTCTATCATAAATGACTTTGTTCTTATTATGGTAGGCGATAGAATTGGTAACTGCAGTTTTTCGCGCTTCTTCGACGGTTTCTTCTCGTTGTTTCAGTACAGTAGGATAAGATGGAATTCCATACATCGGGAAGGAAGGTGCGTAGCCGGTCACTTCGTGGGGTGTTCTGTTGTATTCGTCAATTACCTCCGGAAGCAGCTTAGTCCAAGACTTCCGTGGTTCGTCATTGATCTTACATTTAAGTCTCGTTACGATAGTCTGGTTTGTCCGCTCGTTCATGCCGTTGCATTGTGGATGATGAGATGAGGTGAATAGTTGGTGTATACGATTATGTTTTAAAAACTGCTTGAATTTTCCTGCGGTAAATCCTGTTCCATGGTCTGAAAGGAGCTTCCGTGGTTTTCCAGAAGAAAAAATTGTTTTTAAGCATGAAATGTAGGCGTCGCTGTTCTCACTTTTATGAGCAAACGCCCATACGTAGCGAGTCGCATGATCAATAACCAAGTGTATAAACCTTTTTGACGAGCCATATCCAGAAAATCCTCCTATGGTGTCAATTGCAAAGAGGTCGAAGGGCTCTTCAGCTGGAGGCAGTGGTTCAAGCGTCCCAAATTTTTTTGTTTTCGTCTTCTTGCATCTCTGGCATGTATCACAATGCTGAATGTAAGTGGAAACATCGGTTACCATATGCGGCCAATAATATTGTGGAGACAGGAGTGATAGCGTCTTCTTCACTCCGACATGCCCAAAATGTTGATGCGCATTCTTCAGAATGGTTGGGCGTAGTTCATGGGGCACGTATATTTTTGTAGTCCTTTTCTCTTAACAATGATGATGTTATTTTCCAATGAGTGCGTTCCTTTTGGACGCTGTTGCATCGCTGAAGGTGATCGTGTGATAGAAGATTAACTATTGGGGCTCTGGAGAGCGCATCTGCTTCGACATTACTTGCGCCCTTTTGATGTTTGATGTTCACATCATACATTGACAGTTTCAAAGACCACCGGAAGAGATGACCTTGAGGATTTTTAACATTTTTCAGCCACTGGAGTGCAGAGTGATCTGTTACAACAGTGAATGACTTTCCATGAAGGTAGCAATGCCATTTATCAATGGCATCTACAATGGCAAGACATTCTCTTTCTGTAATAGCATAGTTCACCTCGTGCTTAAGTAGTTTGCGGGAATAGTAAGCAACAGGATGTTCTTTGCCTTTGTCATCAGATTGTTTCAGCACTGCACCGATGCCTTCGCCAGATGCGTCACAGTACACAGTACATGGTCTCGAAGGGTCGTATATGCGAAGCACCGGTTCTTCAGTTATCCGCTCCTTGAGTTCACGAAAGGCTTGCTCGCATGTTTCTGTCCACACCCACTTGCTGCCTTTGTGGAGTAGTTTTGTGAGTGGAAGAGCTATATCGCTGAAGTGGGGGATGTACTGACGGTAGGTGTTTACAGTGCCCAGAAAACGCTGGAGATTTTTTTCTCGTTTTGGCGTAGGAAATTTAAGTATGGCAGCCACATTGCTTAGGTGTCACTGTTCCTTGTGAAATTTTGTGGCCCAGGTATTCAATGCTGCAGCGTGCAAATTGGCACTTTTTTCGTTTGAGTTTTACGTTCTCGGTTTTGAGAGCTTTCAGTAGCGCCTCAAGGTGTCGTATATGATCATTAAATGTCTCTGAGTATACGACCACATTGTCGAAGTAATTAATAACATCGGTGAGCTGATGTTTCGCTATTATTGATTTCATGGCTCTTTCAAATGTAGCTGGAGCGTTCTTCAAACCAAACGGCATTACCAACCACTCAAAATGACCATCAGGCGTGACAAATACAGTTTTCTGAACATCGTCAGGGTGCATTTGGACATGCCAGTATCCCGACGTTACGTCCAACGTAGTGAAAAACTCCGCCTTTCCTAAGTGGTCAAGAATATCATCTATACGTGGAATTGGTTGAAAGTCGTGTACCGTTATGGCATTGAGTTTCCGGTAGTCAATACATAGACGAGTGCGTCCTTCACCTTTCTTTTCTGCTAAAATGACAGGTGCGGCGTAGGGCGATAATGAAGGCCTCACAACGCCTTGCTTGAGGAGAGCGTCAACTTGTTTGTTGATCTCCACTTTGTCTGCCTGTGAACATCGGTATGGTGCTCGACGAATAGGGACAGCATTGGTAAGTGCGATCCTATCTTTCTCAGTAGTGATGCACCCAATATCTGTCTGAGATTTCGAAAATATCTCGTCATACTTGCTTAAAAGAGAGTCGAGCGCTACAGACTCATGCTCTGATAAGTTTTCTGAAGTCAGGGTTCGCATCAGCGGGGCTTGAATGGTTTTCTTTTCATTGTGATGCGGAAGGTTCATATTCTCACGTGCTTGTGTCA
Source organism: Rhipicephalus annulatus (assembly GCA_013436015.1). NCBI lineage: Eukaryota > Metazoa > Arthropoda > Arachnida > Ixodida > Ixodidae > Rhipicephalus > Rhipicephalus annulatus. Next base: position 16,244 of record WOVY01010158.1, on the reverse strand, counting down.
CTGACTTGCTTTCCAGATTTACAGAAAGATTGAAGTATGAAGCGCTGTCTAGGCCAAGAATTAGTTGCGTTCTCATGCCTCGCAGCACATGTGCATAAACTTTCTTGATGACGTTCCCAATTTGTAACTTAATGTTTACGCAACCCAAAGTTCGAATGTTTGATGCAACTTGCTGGACCCTGATGCTGGAGTTTCTCATCAACTGAAGCTTTAGCTGTTTGTACACATCCTCACTGATACAAGTAATTGTTGCTCCTGTATCGAGAATTGCATTTACTGGCTTTCCGTTGATGAGAGCACTGAAGTGTATTAATGAAACTCTGGGTCGCCCCCCTCGTTTCCCCGTTCAGTATCAATAGCGGACACATTGCCGCGGCGCGGACATTCGTTGTGCCAGTGAAACTGTCGTGGGAAACCAGCAGCTGAGCAGTATCTGCATTCGGTTTGCGGGGCACGCGGTTGAAGAGTTATTGTCGGTTGCTGCGATCTGCTGAATAGACGTGGAGCTCTTGATGCGATACTAGCGTTACGAGTAAAGGAAACTCCTCTCAGCCGTTTTAAAAATGTTTCGACCCGTTGAGCAGTGGTGAGCCACTCTAATGACGAGTTGAAAGACAGTCCGGCGAGCGCCAGTTCCACATCAGGAGGAACAACATCAGCCAGCCCAGAAATGATGTGGCACTCTTTGAGGTCAGCCAAGGAACCCAGTCGCTTTTTCTCGTCGTAGTAGTCCTTGATGGTCTGCCCTCCTTTCAGTCGGTAGTTAATGAAGAGACGGAAGGCATCTCCGTCAGTCGAAGCAAAGCGGGCTTGCATGTCACGCTTGATATCGTCCCAAGTTGTCTCGCCATTGCCGAAAATCTCTGTCAGGTACCACTTGAACGCTTCCCCTTCAATGTATTCGTTGAAGTGAGTGACCCGATCGCGGTGAGTCCATGATGCCTTGGCCTTCATGTCGAAAAGAAGAAGCCACTTGTCGATGGGGACGTCTTCTGGTGTTCCCTTGAACTTCTGTATGTTGAGCGGAGGCTTTGGCTTAGCCATGGCACGTTGATGAGGTCGATCCTGCCGACTTGTGTGACGCTAAAAAATGGAGACACGTCGTGGTCCAGATGCCATGCGTTTATTCTAATGCACGCGCACTTCCTCTTCGTCGGCTTCTCCTAGAATCACCTTGTGTATGCGTCACATATATATATATATGAGATCTAACAGACAGTAATGCCAAGGAATGTATAGGAGAAGTTATTAGAACCAATGGAATGTAAATAAGAAGAAAGAAAAGTGGGCGAAAAATAACCAGCCGTGAGTAGGCTGGTTATTTTTTCGCCCACTTTTCTTTTTTCTTATTGACATTACATTGGTTCTAATAACTTCCCCTATACATTCCTTGGCATTACTGTCTGTTAGATTTCATTAATATTGTGTCAAAACATGGAAAAACGAGCCCTTAGGTATACACTTCTTTCCCTTATATATATATATATATATATATATATATATATATATATATATATATATATATATATATATATATATATATATATATTGTAAGAATTCATTGGACGTCATCCTCATCTGTCAATAACCATCATCAGTCTTCGCCCGGGCTTCTTCAGCATCGGCGCCATTTTGCTGTTGCTTCAATAAAGCGTCAGCTCAACCCGTGGTGTTTCAAGTGGTGGAAGGTGCTTCCCGATCTCTTCGACCTCTCTCCATCCAAAGCCAGCTCCTGGAGCTCCGTTCGGGACGTCGCTTACGCCAGCAGAGCACCATGGCGCAAGAGCAAGCCCAACCGAACCACCCACCGGCTCAACCACCCACCGCCAACCCTAGCCCGGTCAACAACCCTCCTCGGGAGCCTCCAATCTTCTCCGGTCTGCCTGGCAAAGATGTCGAAGACTGGTTCGACAACTATGACCGCGTAGGTGTCTACAACAACTGGAACGAGGCATCGAAATTAGCACGGATCCAGTTTTATGTCTCTCAGGTCGCCAAGACGTGGTTCCTAAATCATGAGAGCAACTTCCGCGATTGGCCTTCCTTCAAAGACCTGCTCCGACGCATTTTCGGCACACCAACCGTCCGTTCAGAAGTTGCTCGGAAGAAATCGGCAGAACGTGTTCAACAATGCGGTGAGTCCTACACTTCCTATATTGAGGATGTGCTTGCACTTTGCCGCCGTGTCGACGACACCATGCCAGAAGGTGATCGTGTCCGGCACCTTTTGAAGGGTATCAGACCTACCGCTTTCAACGCCCTCGTCGCGCACAACCCTTCGACGGTTTCCGACGTCGTCTCTGTATGCCAGCGGCTTGATACCTTGCAGTCAATCCGCCTGCGACCCGACTTCTCTGAGAACCCCCTGGCAAACAGTATGGAGCTCCGATCCATAATTCGAGCCATAATTCGTGAGGAATTGCAAGCCTACAGTTTACCTCATTCTAACAACGTTCCCGCTCAACCCGCCTCTAGCGATCTGCGTGACATTATTATGGAAGAAATGTCAGCGTTTCAAAGCACCCACCGTGCTCCACCATGCCCCCAACCCGCTTCGTATGCACAGATCGCTTCAATGCAACTCCCGCCGTCTCAAGTACCACCACCTGTGCCTGATCATGAACATCTCGCACCTCTAGTCGCCCGTCCACTGAAGCTAGCCAAGAAGATCGCAAACATCGTTACGATGCCACTCACCGCGTCGTTCTCTACCGCCCTGGCGACGATGTACTTCTGTGGACTCCTGCGCGAACGCCTGGCTTATGCGAGAAGCTTGAGTCACACTATCTTGGCCCCTACAAAGTTGTCGAACAGACCTCACTGGTGAACTACCTTGTCACACCTGTCCATGTCCCCACTGACCAACGCTGCCGCGGGACAGATATTGTGCACGTTTCGCGTCTCAAGCCCTATCGTATGCGTTCCACAGCGTAATTGGCGGCCAGGCTGGCCGCTTCCGTCGACGGGGGAAATTAGTGTAAGAATTCATTGGACGTCATCTTCCTCATCTGACAATAACCATCATTAGTCTTCAGCCCGTTCCTCTTCTTCATCGGCGCCATCTTGCTGTTGCTTGAATAAAGTGTCAGCTGAACCGTTGTATATATATATATATATATATATATATATATATATATATATATATATATATATATATGTATATGTACCTCTAATCCTATCCTTTTAATCTATCCTCACCCCCATCCCTTGTGAGCTACTGTTGAGGTGTCACACCCTGATGCAGACATTTACGGGGCTCACTTTTCTTTCCCTCTTATAAACATCAACACTTCTCCCGCTGGATTTCGTGCCAACCGGTTGTGCCCCCGCGATCTCCGACGACGCAGCTCTGGCCGACTGGACTCGCCCTACGCTATCTCCTGACGCCGACAAGAGCTCTGGTCGAGTGGTGTCCCAGGGGTTCTGTGGTGTCCCGTCCTCGGACTCCTGCGACCATGTCCATCTTTCCTATCGTCTCTTTACTTCCGTCGTTCGCTGTCTCTGCGCCTCGCCTGGCCTAGTTCTCTCCGCGAGGCAAGTTTGTTTGTAAACAAACTTGGCTCGCGCTGAACGGCCTACCACGGTAGACTTCCGGTGCGGCACTTCCGGCAATGCTTTTTCAATGGTTTGAGTTTGCTGCTCTATTATTTCTGGCGCGTTACTTAGAATGTGTTTGGAGAAACGTCTAGTAGCTACATGAAGGGGCTCGATGTAGCACACGGCAGGCAAAGGCGCGGCCATTGTTGCAGGTGACGCGGCTCGCGTGGCCGACGGGCGCCGCGTCAAATATTCGTCGTGGCCTTCCGATGAGCGCGGCCCCCTGCTCCGTTTTACCTCGATAGTGGTCGTATCTTTACAAACAGAAAAGGCGAAAAATTCCTGGACAAGTTTGTCAGCGAACCAGTTGGTTCTGTATGTGTCGACGATGTGGATGCGTTCTGAAGACGCGGACCGGGAATTGACAGCGCACACCTGTCTTTCCCTGTCCACGTCTTCAAAGCACACCCACATCGTTGATGTGCCGGAGAAAAGTGAAGTCGTTCTCAGCTTTTCGACTGGAACTGAAAACCTTCCTCCTGTTAAAACCTGAACATATCTGTATTTTCGTCTAAGCACGCAACCTCAGGATAAAACGCTTATTTCTGCGTCTGTGTCACACCGCTCATTTTCTAAAGAGATCAGCGGTGATCGGAACCGCTCACGATCCGAAGTGTTCGTGTGACTGAGAAATTTAAAAAATTCACTGATTTGATGACGTAAACTGCGGCTGCAGGGTTACGCGAACTATTATGTTTCACTCTTGAGTAAGCTCATGAACCAAACATTCAAGCTGAACTTACCTAAGCCGGCAGTTTAAGTTCACACCCAAAAATAAATGAGCTTGAATGCGGTGATGTTCATTGGCCATTTGCTCGCACAGATGAGAGCCCACTCGCCGACGTCGCTTTAAAAAAATCAAAGGCAACGAAACGTGGGCACCATGACGTACACGTGCGGCGATCAATGTTAAGCGCGGCTACTTTGTGCCCCGTGTGTTTCGAACAGTATATATATATATATATATATATATATATATATATATATATATATATATATATATATATATATATATAAACGGCGTGTGTTAGTAATATTAGACTTTATTTTTATATATTTTTTGTTTACGTCTTTGTTTGTTCATCCTTTACAAGAATACCCATTCATTTATTTTCAGTATGACTGGTTGTACATTTTTCTGCAAGAGAGGGCAGGTGGAGGGAGGGGGAGAGGGCACATTAGCTTTCCAACGTGGCCATTATTTTCCGAAAGCTGGAGCGGGTCGTATGCTTCTTGTGTGTGTGTGTGTGTGTGTGTTTGTGTATGTGGCCCGATGCCGCGGGCCAGCCGCCGAACCACGTGAACTTAAACTCGATCCATGTGTGGGGTGCGAGTAAGCGGCAACATGTTCCGCATTTTTCCATTTTTCTTGGTCGCCTCCGCTGGCGGCGCGTCTTACCTATACCCAGTAACAATGCCAGAATTACCCGCTCGTTTCCGGCGGCTCTCCGTCGCTCCTTTCTAGTTCCTCTCCTTCTTCTGCTTCTTGTTGTCTGTTGCTACCTCGTTCGCCCGTTTGTCTCTCTTTTTTGTTTTTTTTGGAGGGTCTTTAAACTGTGAGGGTGACCCTCTGCTACGGGAACTTGTATCATTTCACTTACATCCTCCGAAGAAGGCTGGTCCACCAGCTGAAACTGTTAGGATTAAATAAATATTTTATTGTTTTGTTCCCTATACTGCACTATTCTCGAAGTTTATAACTTTTATTACAGTAGCCGGAAGAAACTGATCATCTATTTCATTGATATATATATATATATATATATATATATATATATATATATATATATATATATATATATATATATATATATATATATATATATATATATATATATATATATATATATATATATATATATGCCACAGACAGAAAGGAAACCGAGAAAACTTGACCAAATCTGAAAAAGTAAGTATGAAAAATTTGGCATCTAGGACAGACATAACAATAAAACCCGCTGACAAAGGAGGAGCAATTGTAGTGCTGAATACAACCAACTACTTACAAGAAGCATACCGCCAACTAGACGACTCAAGATTTTACGAACGCCTCCCAGGTGATCCGACAGACGAATACAAACGTATCGTATGAACAGAACTAAAGAAACTGTTGGACGCAGAAAAGATAACCAACACTGACCACAAACTGATGCAAGCAGCATACCCTCGTCCAGGTCGCTTCTACATCCTCCCAAAAATTCATAAACCCGGTAACCCAGGTCGACCAATCATAGCAGGCATCGGTACAATAACTGAACCCATATCAGGGTACGTGGACAAACTAATAAGCCACATTCCATGCACCCTCGCGTCGTACATAAAAGACACCACGCATTTTCTTTGAGACATTGCGGGTATCTGTGTGCCGAAAAACTCGTACTTGGTTACTCTTGATGTCTCTTCATTATATACAAATATTCCTCACGATGACGGCATAGCTGCATTACAAAACATGTACACAAACCATAGACAATCTAACACCCCCGATTTATCTGCCATTGCAACATTGACGAGGATGGTCCTCGAATTAAATTCATTCGAGTTTAACCAAGAGTATTTTCGACAAATCAGCGGGACCGCTATGGGCACCAAAATGGCACCTAATTATGCCAACATATTTATGGGAAAGTTAGAATCTGAATTTCTTGCACAAAGTTCCTTGAAACCAATGTTATACAGAAGATACATAGACGACATCTTTCTTATTTGGACCCACAGCGAGGACGAACTTCTCAGCTTTATAGACACTTACAATGCTGTACATCCGAACATACACTTCACACACACATACTCGCAAGTTACCGTAAATTTTCTTGATGTTACCATAACGATAGAAGAAGAGAAGCTCTCTACAACCCTATATCGTAAACCAACGGATCGACAACAATATCTTCATTACCAAAGCGATCAACCACGCCACTGTAAAAACAGTATTCCATACAGCCAGGCTCACCGGTTTAAGCGAATCTGCTCTAGAGACGCTGACTTTGACACGAGCTCACAGAGGCTAAAACTTATGCTCGAGCAACAAAAATACCCCCCACATGTAATTAATGACGCTGTTCAAAAAGCGAGAAAACTAAAGCGTGAAGACTTACTTATGAAGCGACCACCACGAGAAGACCCACAATGAACAAACCTCTGCTTGACTTACAGCACAAACTTCCCCAATGTACACAAAATCCTTAAACGACATTACAACATTCTGGAACAAAGTGAACGTCTGAAACGCGCAGTCCCATCCGCTCCAGGCGTCGTTTACCGACGACCACGTAACCTCAAAGACACCCTTGTCCACTCCCAAATTAACACATCACCCCCCAATAATTCATGCCGCCCTTGCTTAAAGCCACGATGTCTTGTATGTAAGGCGATGCGAGAAACAGACAAAGCAACCAGCACGCAATCCAAGTTTTCGATTAACATACGAGGAAACCTAACATGCGATTCCTCTAATGTGGTGTACCTACTCGAATGCAACGTGTGTGGTATGCAGTACATCGGACAAACAGAAACACCATTTAGGATTCGCTTCAATAATCACAGAGCCCATGCGAAATCAGCCCCAAGTCTACCTCTATCAAAACATCTCAATCTTCCCGACCATGCATTCGACAAACTATCAGTAACGCTCTTAGAGACGGGATTTAAATCAAACCGAGAACGTGAACAACGAGAGTCATACCTTATCCACCGATTTAACACCCTCGATAGAGGAATAAATGAGAATCCTGGTACACTTGCAGCAATTAAAGCATTAGAAAACAATAACGGCAATAATGAAAATAGTAACTGAGTTCACGGCACTGCAGCTGCGAAGGGCACTGGACAACCCAAAACAATTCCAAGTGTAATTACTCTTCCTAAGTGCAGCTGTCGTCTGTTTTCTGTTTTATTTTACTACCCAATCAATTGTGTCATGCACGACATGCCCAACAGCAACCATGTGCACAGTCCGGAGGCCCCCACGACACGCGTAATTTAGAAGCGGGCAAGGAATTCACATTGCACGCGATTGCACAGCCTACCGCAATACGGGGCACCCCTATTTTTACGACGAAATGTTGACAGGGCACGGAGTAGTTAAAGGCTTAGAACTTCCTAAAATGCCCGCTGACCAGCCTCTGCCACAATACGCGGCCCCCGTCCTTCTACGACGAATTGTTTACGGGACCCCGAGTAGTTAAAGGCTTAGGACTTACTGAAAAGCTCTTTCTTGCCCCACACCGAACCACCAGTGCCAGGAGGGGCCGTCTGATCGGGAGGAATGCGCTAGTGAACGGAAACATACACAGACCACTGACATCAGAAAGGTGAAGGGGAGAGGGGGGAGAGAGATGGGGGGAAGTGGAGGGAAAGGTGGAAAAGGGGCACCCGAGGGGCGTCCACCGTATATTTTTCTCTTTTTTCTTCTTTTTCTTTCCTTTTCTTTTCTTTTTTTATTTCCTTTTTTCCCTCTTTGAAGGCCAGACTCTAGGCCGAAACGTCGAAATAAACCACGTTGTGACCGCTCACGGAGGATCTACTAGACTATATATATATATATATATATATATATATATATATATATATATATATATATATATATATATATATATATAGAGGTGTTGTACGTCGAGAAAGGTAGGTTCAGACGCAGCTTGGCAAAATGTGTTTTATCAGGCAGGTCTGGCTAATGGCGAGCGGCGTGCGCGAGCTACTACTGCAGCCACCGATCATCCTCGTCTTCTTCATTACCAGCAGAGTGTCCGTTATTCAGATCCATTACAATTACTCCCCGCTAAATAAGGAGCCATCCTGGTGACCTATGGACAAGTAACCACGAGAGGGTCGTAGCAGGGCTTAAGTCTCGAGACGTGGACAATTTCCTGGCCACGACGACGTTGGTCAGAAGATGGTTCCAGTGGCTCGATGAGGTAATTCACCGGTGACGTTTTTTGTAGCACACGATATGGGCCTTGATACTTGGGGACCAACTTGGTAGAAAGGCCAGGTGTAGCAGAAGGGACATGCAGCCAGACGAGTGAACCTGGATCGTAGGAAGTAGTGTTATTTGATGCGTCATGGTGGTGCTTTTGGTGTCCTTGGTCTTGGGTTGTGAATGATCTTACCAGTTGGCGGCATTCTTCAGCGTATGTAGCGGCTTGAGACAAAGTCGTGGACTCTGAGGAGTCAGGTTTGTACGAAAGAATGGTGTCCATAGTGCAAAAAGGTTCGCGTTCGTAAAGCAGGAAAAAAGGAGAGAACCCAGTAGTGCTTTGAATTGTGGTATTATAGGCGAGCGTGATAAACGGGAGCACTCGATCCCAACTGGTGGGGTCTGACGAGATATACATGGACAGCATGTCACCAAGAGTGCGGTTGAAGCGCTTTGTCATTCCATTGGTCTGGGGATGATAGGTGCTTGTAGTGCGGTGAACGACGTGGCACTCACGCAGCAATGCTGTGATGACGTCTGACAAGAATACGCTACCACGATCGCTCAGTAACTCCCGAGGTGCTTCATGACGTAATACGATGTTGTGAAGAACAAAAGTCGCAACGTCTTTTGCTGTAGACGAGGGAAGGGATGAAGTTTCGGCATACCGCGTGAGATGGTCGACGGCAACTATGATCCAGCGGTTACCGTCAGCAGTGTTGGGAAGGGGACCATAGATATCAATGCCGACGTGGTCGAATGGTCGGGACGGGCATGGTAAGGGTAGCAAGGTACCGCTGGCGTGACAAGGGGGAGTTTTTTGTCTCTGGCACGTCGAGCAGGCCCGAACGTATTGTCGTATAAAACGGTACATGCCACGCCAGTAATATCGGAGACGTATGCGAGAATAGGGAGTTTTAGTGCTGGGTACGCATTCTCTAGGGGTGTTGCGGGCTTGGGAGCGCGCGGCATTGCGTGCCCAACCCATACCCAACCGGAATGCCTTTTAGTTGGCGCCACGGTGGCATGCACGTAAACGCAAGCCGCACGAAGGTCACACGTGCTCGCAGCGCCATAGCGTCTTGTCGCGTAAATATTATTTAATTATTTTTATGATTGACAATGTTAAATTAAACATAAATATTGATCAGGACACTTTTTTATCGTATACAGTATCCTGGTATACGCAAAAAAGAGAAACATACAAGGTAATTATAACGACAGTGTCGACATCTTGTGACACTTCGTCCAACCACAGTCATGGACTTGTTAGCTTACGCGTAATGTTTTTGAGCTTAAAACAAGTAAAAACGTTACTCATTAGTAATATTGTCGCTGCGCAGTTTTTGCATCAAGTGTACAATGCACAATGTTTATGCAATAACAATGTTGTGGTTGTCTGTTTCACTATAGCCGCGCTAGATGGCGCCACCTATACAGCTGGTCAGGGCTGGCATATTTTTAGTTTTTATGTTCTAGGCCATTCTAGCTTTGGTAATCTGGCTGAAACCGAGTAATCGCTATAAGTGATCGCACTTTGGCTTATTTTGACTCGACGGCTAGAGTATCCACGGTGCGGATACTGTGAGTTCTTGCGAAGGTGGACCTTACAAGGCGGCCGATCCATGCTGTCCGAGATTTCGCACCTTTGGGTCATGCTATTTGTATAGTGGCTAGCCACTATAATATTTGCGCTTAAAACTTAAAAGCCAAAGTGGTGGCTCTTGCCAGCCTCGGCTTTGCTCGCCATGAAGGTAACATGATGCGCCAGCATGTGCACCGGGGCAGCTTATCTCCGATAGGAGGCCAGTGGTAGCAGCGTTGTTTATGGCCACGCGGACGCATGGCCCCATCGCTCCAGCGATCTTGCGACGCATCTGTTTGGGGCTTCGCGCATGCGCAATACCACCGCCCCAACATCCTGGGTACGCAAGCCGCTTGGGTACCCAGCACTAAAGCTCCCTAATAAGTCTTCAGGAAACCTGCGTGGCCACATTGGGGGTCGTCATGAAACGTGGAACAAATTTCGGATCGCAGATGACGTGGAATCACAAGTAGCCACTGACGTCCACCGGATGCGTAGTTGCGTCGGTAGAGCACGTCGTCGCGAGTGGCGAAGTGCTCGACTTGAAGACGCAACGTGCGAGAAGGGGGGGAAGCCGTCCGCCCAGCCAGGATGTCTAGAATCGAAGCAACCCAAGGGTCTTTGCGTTGCTCAGATGGCATGTCGGCGATGGTGACGGCAGTGGCATCACAGGTTAGATTTTCACAGCAGTCCGGGTCAGGGGGTAGAGGCGAACGGGATAGGGCGTCTGCGTCCGAATGTTTCCGGCCGGAGCGATAGACCACGCGAATATTATATTCTTGGAGGTGTAATGTCCATCGGGCGAGGCGACCGCTTGGATCCTTCAATGACGACAACCAGCGGAGGGCGTGGTGGTCAGTCACGACGTCAAAAGGGCGCCCGTACACGTAAGGTCGAAATTTCTCTATCGCCCAAATAATGGTGAGGCATTCCTTTTCAGTGACAGAATAGTTAGTTTCGGCTTTGCTAAGAGTTCGGCTTGCGTAGGCAACCACGTACTCTTGGAAGCCATCTTCCTTCTGTGCAAGAATAGCGCCTAGCCTGACACCACTAGCGTCGGTGTGGATCTTTGTGGGTGCCGATGGGTCGTGGTGTCGCGGAATAGGCGGCGACGTGAGGAAGCGGCGCAGTTCATTGAAAGAGTCGTCACAGGTGGCAGACCAGGCTGAAAGGTCTCTAGAGCCGGCGAGGAGCTTGGTCAAAGGAGCGATGATCGTCACGAAATTGCGGACGAAGCGCCGGAAGTAAGAGCAAAGGCCTATGAAGCTTCGGAGCTCTTTCATGGTGGTCGGTTTGGGAAACGCTGAAACAGCTGTAAGTTTGGCAGGGTCAGGAAGAGTGCCGTCTTTTGAAACCACGTGGCCAAAGATCGTAAGCTTTCGAGCGGCGAAATTGCACTTATTCAGATTCAGTTGCAGCCCCGCGGCAGAAATACACGCGAGGACTTTCTCGAGGCGGGTTAAATGGGTTGCGAAATTAGTTAAAAAGACGACAATGTCATCTAAATAACAAAACAATTGCCCGCAGCTTCCCTCGGGGGAACACTGAGGAGGATGCGGAGCGTATAATTGGTTAACGGGGTGTTAAAGTGCGACTTACTTGGGTCGATGGCTAAATTGGTTAACGTGGTTGTGAAATGGGGTGTTAAATTGCGACTTACTTGGGTCGATGGCTAAATTGGTTAACGTGGTTGTAGGAGGGGGTGTTAAATGAGTGAACACGTACACACGTATGCGAAAGGGCGGCGCTGGTCAAAGGGACGTCGATCATTGTGTTTGTGGATTCGTTGGAATTCATTTCACCGCGACCTTGGACGTCGACGCGCCGTACAAACCAACCGACGAGCGGCAACTGAGCGAGCGAGCGCCGACCTTGAGTACATATAAAGCGCGACGGCGCATGCACTGTCAGCTGTTGAATGTTCTCGAAGCGCGATGGCGCATGCGCGTCCACTGGAGAATCAGGAGAATTGTAGAATGTCCTCGAAGGGGAGAAGCACGCGCGGCACAGATGGTGGGTGACGGTGCATGCGCGCGTCAGCTATCGAATGTTCGAGAAGGGGGGAGAAGTGCAACGGCGCATGCGCGCGCGTCAGCTGCCGATGTTCTCGAAGCGCGACGGCGCATGCGCGCGCGTCAGCTGCCGATGTTCTCGAAGCGTGACGGCGCATGCGCGCTACATTATACAGCTAGCGAATGTTCGTGAAGAGGAGAAGCGCACGCGGTGTGTAGAGGAGGAAGGGGGCACAGATGGTGGAGGAGTGAAGCGCGCGCGGTGTGTAGAGGAGGAAGGGATGCACAGATGGTGGAAGAAGGAGGAGGAAGCTTGCGGACGGCGCCGCACTACAAGTCTCGAGTATTAGATGCTCCGCATCTAAAAGGCAAACGTTCCATTTGAGGCCTCGAAGGATAGAGTCCATCATCCGCTCGAAAGTAGCTGGCGCGTTGCAGAGGCCGAAGGGCATGACTGTGAATTCGTAAAGCCCGTCGGGCGTGATGAAAGCAGTTTTTTCCACGATCGGCCTCTGCCATGGGTACCTGCCAGTATCCAGAGCGCAGATCTAAAGAAAAGAAAAATTCGGCTCCCTGTAGGCAGTCCAAGGCATCGTCAATGCGTGGCAGTGGATAGACATCCTTGCGCGTGATTCGGTTGAGACGCCGGTAGTCTACGCAAAATCTGATGGATCCGTCCTTCTTCTTCACCAACACAACTAGAGAGGCCCAGGGTCTGCTTGACGGTTCGATTATGCCACGTGTCAGCCTGTCGTCAACCTGTTCATTGATGGCACGGCGTTCGGTAGTTGACACACGATATGGACGCTGCCGTAATGGCGTCTCTTGACCGGTATCTATACGGTGAACAACAGATGACGCTCGACCTAAGGAAGGCTGATTGTGGTCAAACGAGGCTCGAAAACGCTGTAGGAGCTTGATCAGCTGTTCCTGCTGCCCAGGCGTGAGGTTACAATCAATGAACTTGCGGAATACATCCATAGGTTCATTAGCGTCAGTTGCGGGTGTAATGGCACAAGTCGGTAAAAATGGCTTGTCTGGATAGATCAGGTCTTCGAAAATACAATTTAAGGTCTCGAGGCTTCCCAGACACTCACCGCGTAGCAGGATGTATGGACAAGCAGAAACGTTGCACGCATAAAGAACCGCCGAATCATTGGAAAAGTTGATGACGGCAAACGGGAGGACGATGGTTCGGTGTTGCACACTAGCTATAGTTGGTTGGAACAGGAGCGTCGAGTTAGTGGCAGCAGGGGAAAACACAGGCACTAGGACGGCGGACAACGGCGCGATGCGGACGTCAGCTGCGGCAAACACTTTCGAGGGACTATGGTGGTCGATATCAAGGCACGGATTCGTCAACGTGAGTTCAGCACGAGCGCAGTCGACGAGGGCCTGATGGGTAGAAAGGAAATCACATCCTAGTATGACGTCGTAAGATGAACCTGGGAGAACAACAAAGTTGACGGCGTACGAAACATCTTGAATAAGAACACGTGCTGTGCACTGAGCTGTCGGCGTGATGAAATGGGAGGTGGCTGTACGCAGAGCAAGATTCGTAAGCGGCGTTGTAACTTTTCTCAAATCGCGACACAGTTTTCTACTAATTACAGAAACGACGGCGCCTGTGCCGACAAGTGCACGTACAGCAACACCTTCTACTAGCACTTCAATTTCGTTGGTCGGACAAAGGGGAGGCCTTAGAAAGTTCGACGACGACGCAGTTCTTGCCTCCAGAACTGCGGCTGTCAGTTTTCCTCTCGAGCGGGGCTCGTGTGCCGAAGCATCGGGGAGACAGATCGGCGACGGGGTGGTAATGACCGGCGAGAACCGACAGGGCGTCGTGGGGAGAATGAGTCGGTGATAGGAGAAGATGGTCGCTGGGGATTCTGGGCAGCCTGGTAATTTGCAGAATTCCCATGGTCTGGAGGCTGGAAGTTGCGACGGCGGCAGTAGCGTGCTATATGTCCACGAAGCCGCATGCGAAGCAATGGGTCGATTATCCAAGGTGCGCCATGGGTTAACGACAGAAGGTGCAGGGGGCGAAACGGGATGGGGTGCCGTGTATGTAGGCAGCGTCGTAGGGTAGGAGGACCCGGTGCCCCGGTATATGCCAGAGGCAGGTGGGGCTGGGGGTCTAGTAATGACGGCAGCGTAGGGTCAGCGGCGTAGGGACAGATGGCGATGGAGGCAGTGCCTGCGTGACCTGTGTCTCAATGACCTGGCGGAGACGTGGGTCTAACGAGGTCACTGGTGCGGATGCTTCGGCCACAAGAGAAAGCTGACGCGCAACTTCCTCACGAATGAATTGTTTGATGTGGGGCAGTAAGACGGTGTGATCAGCCGCGACGTCGTGCACGAGGGCGGAAACTTCAGCCGTATCTTCAGCGGCCCTGTGCGTCGAGACACGCTGCTTACGCAACTTGTCGTACTCCTGACAGAGCTGGGCAACATCGGTGATGGTCTGTGGATACCTAGCGACGAGCATCTGGAAGGTATCGTCGTCAACTCCTGTGATGATGTGCTTGATTTTGTCGCGTTCGGTTAGAGATTCATCGACGCGCTTGCAAAGAGACAAGACATCTTCAATGTAACTTGTAAAGGTCTCGTCCCTGCGCTGGACTCGTCTACGGAGACGCTGTTCCGCGCGAAGCCGGCGCACGGCGGGGCGACCGAAGACCGCGGCGGAGGTGGTCTTGAAGGCGGACCAGTTTGGTGATTTCGCCTTCGTGGTTCTTGAACCAGAAGCGGGCCACATCAGCGAGGGTAAAAGGCACGTTTGTGAGCTGGTCGCAGGCGTTCCACTTGTTGGAAGCGCTTTCGATTTCGTACTCGACGAGCCAGTCCTCGACGTCTTGTTCGTCGTTGCCGCGAAAAAATTGGTGGGTCGCGTTGCCGAGGCACGCCAGTACAGTAGACTGTCGTTGGTAGGCAGCTTTGAGAAGGGCCAGGAGCAGTCATGGTGAACGGTGAGGGTAGCGTCCGATTGCGAAGTTCCAGGTTGATGGGTACCCCGGCACCTCCACCACTAAAATAGAGGGTTGTACGTCGAGAAGGGTATGACATCTCCCTCACACCAGCCGCTACAAATCTAGATAAACACGACCAAATAACATGGAAAAAACGTCCTCCTTGAGGCATCTCTTAAATTAACAGAAATTGCTCTTAATCATAGTGACAAGCAGGTAAAAAAACTGGTCGGTATGACCAACACCATTCTCCGCCCACAACACTTTATCGAACGAAGAAATCGCGCGATTAACAGAATTTGAGCGAATAAATACCAAGCCATCAGGACCACAAAAATTCATAAACTCGAAAGAGACATGTGCCCAAACCCGTGTTCCTGATACAGTGCCTTATCAATACAACACCACCACCCAGGAAAACACTAATGGTACAACGAGCACCCATCTAGGAACACACCGTGTGACTGTGTGGTTGTAAACTTATCGGACACGAGCTTGTCACCGACGAAGTAAACTGCTATCTAAGGGGACTAAGCTTCTGCCCGACCACAAAATTTTTCGATGAATTCACTTACTCCGAGACCTCGACAACTTCGCTCGAAGCTAAGGTTGCGCGAATATTTCTTGGATAGGCCTTCTAACCACGAAACAATTCACCGTCGTAAATCAAATGATTGGACACCGAACAGTAATCGAGACAAGTGCTTGGACCTTTATATCACCGCAGTACAGAAAGATATAGTACACGAATACCACAGACAGAAAGGAAACCGAGAAAATTTGACAAAATCTGAAAAAATAAGTATGAAAAATTTGGCATCTAGGACAGACATAACAACCAAACCCGCTGACAAAGGAGGAGCAATTGTAGTCCTTAATACAACCAACTACCTAGAAGAAGCATACCGCAACTAGACGACTCAAGATTTACGAACGCCTCCAGGTGATCCGACAGACGAATACAAACGTATCGTATCAACAGAACTAAAGCAAACTGTTGGACGCAGAAAAGATAAACAACACTGACCACAAACATGCAAGCAGCATACCCTCGTCCAGGTCGCTTCTATAATCCTCCCAAAATTCATAAACCCGTGAACCCAGGTCGACCCAATCAATCAGGCATCGGTACAATAACTGAACCCATATCAGGGTACGTGGAA